>VFFE01007703.1:730957-884720 GCA_008921705.1 Burhinus oedicnemus
GGCCCCCCCTCTGCCGCCTTCCCCCTCCCTCCCTCAAAGCCGCTCTTTTTGTTTCGTGCGAGTGTGCAGCCAAGCACCTGGACCCACCTGTGTCCCTCGGAGTCCCTGCGGTCCCCCAGTGGGACACCAGCATCCCCTGTGATCCTAGGGGCTGCTGGCCACGCTGGTGTGGGCTGCACTGTGGGGACGCCCCGTGAGGGGACCCCCAGGTGGCAGGATCACCCGGACCCACCGCCCTTGTCCCCTCTGCATTTCTGCATCTCTGGACGGGCCTTCGTGCACCCTCTGCCTCCCTCCCCTCTTCCCACATCCCTTCTCACCCACCCCGGCTGTCATTCCCGCTTCTCTTGCTGCTTTGACCCCCCAGTCTGTCCTTCTCTCATGCAGCCACTTGAGGGGCTGAGCAGCTGCTGGCATCTCCCGGGGCCAGCTCTGCTCCCCACGTGGCATGAAAGCCACACTGGGGACTGCGTGTCTCCTTCTGAGCAATCCGCCCCCCTCCAGCTGGCACCAGGGGACAGGCACAAAGCGGGGACAAGAGTGGTCTCTGAATCCTGCTGCTTTGGCTGCACGGTCTGGTGCTCACCAGCTATGGGGCCTGTCCCTTCCTTGCCCCATTACCCTGCCTTACAGGCTGTCCCTGCCCCCGGGGGGTGATTACCTAGCTGAACCCGATGGCTTCTTCTATGTGGAGTGCTTTGAGCTCTCTCTGTGTGGAGGCAACCCAGTCGCTGGGGTAGGGGTTAGAGGAAGAGCTCTAAGGCTGAAAGCTGAAACACGGTGTTAAATGGTCCCAAAGATGGGTCTGCGCTAGGAAAATGACCTGCGGCCAACGGTGGATGTCAGCCACTCTCATCTCCCAGAGCAGAGTTTGAAAACAAATTGTTACTGGTGCACAGCCGAGGCAAACTCTGTTAACGCTTCATCAGGAAAAAAGCCTGTTAGAGGACCTACTCCACAAGGAGTCTTTCTGAAGGATGCAGAGGGAAAAGAGTTGGGCTTTGCTGGGGGCAGGGTCATCCTCCCAGTGCAGTCGCAGCAGTAAATCCCTGTCCACTCTGAAGATGTAACTATGTTTGAAATAGTTTTCAAACATAGTTGTAAGTCTGCAGCCACACAGATTAACTACAAATGTGTTACATCTGTGTTCAGAAATCATACACAGATTCAGCCTTCTCCATCCCTTTGTCTCCAGTCCCGAGTTTAAGCCTTCCACTCTCACTCTCCCTCGCTGCCCTTTTGAAGCCCTGACTTTAAGGTCAGTTGAAGTCTGGAGACTAAGTCTGTAGGAAATCTGTCTGCTGGTTTCATGCTGCACACTCTCTCATCGCTACTTTCTGAGTTTTTGCCAGACATTCCCCTTCTCTTCCGTGATTGCAGTTCTGTAATATCATGCACTACAGCGCGGCTTGATCCTGCTATACTCCCTTTACACTTCATTCTTTCCTTCCTCTGCCTCTGCCCCTGCCCCTACCCCTGCCCATGCCCGTGTCTGCAGTCAGACTGAGTTATTGGGTTCAGTCTCATTTCCCCGTCTTTAGGCAGTCCCTGGATCATCATATGCAATACTTATGCATTTCCTTGATTGATTGGGATGTATATTTTATGGGTAGCACATTAAGCCCCCTTTATTTTTTTCTTTTAGAGAAGTTCCCAGAACAGGGGGGAAGGGGAGAGTTAACAGTGCTCTCTGATTATTAAAACGCTCATGCTGCTGGACAGTCCTTGAGATAAATTGGTTCTGTCCTGAAGCACATCGTAGTCTGCGACTGACTGAGAGACAATATAGGTTTGAAAATAAAGTACATCTGTTTTTGAAAACAGAAATTACCTGCTGATGGTAGCTTCCTGGGGGGTTGTGGAAGTGTATGCATACATGTTTGTTTTAAGAAGTCAGTCTCAGAAGCCAAGATTAATTCTGTAAGTGAAAAGTAGTAAGCAGATACCCAGAGAGCATGTATATCAAAAATTACTCTTAGCTCATAATGATGATGTCTCCCTTCCTTTGGGATTAGCATTGTCCATCAGGTAATTTCCATGAGTCTGCAGAGAGGAAATACTCATTCTTAGTTGTATGCCATGAAGATGATCCAAACCAACCAACCAACCAACCAACCAACCACCTGTGGTGTTTTTTCCCTTTGTTTTCCTATCAGATTAACGAGTCACTTTCCACAGATGCAGACACAGCGTGTTAGTAGCTAGTATATTTTGAAGACATTCTATTCTCTGAAAGAAAAATTAAACTCTTACGTGCAGACAGAACATGCACATTAGTGAAGATGGTACAATGTGATAAATTGTAAGACTAATGATGAAGGTTGCTTTTATCACCTCAGTCTACCTTGTCACACCAATCCATATACCAAGGTTTATTTCAGCGTGCTCGTGTCTCAAATATCAGTGCTTCCTTCTCTTGCACAGAGAGAAATGAGCACCAGGCTGCAAAGACAGCTCAACAGGAATGGCCTCTGTTGTGGCTAACGTGGCCCACGGAGGAGGATTTCTGCCTTTCTCCAGCACTCCGTGGGTGTTTTGGATTTCACACTGGGATTTTCTTTTTTTCTCTGTTGAATTCTCAAGGCCTAGGAAATATATCAGAATCTGGTACATCAGCATCCTTTCCTATCATAATGCGAATGGCATTAGTCTAGTTTTTCTACCCATCTTTTTCTCTCTGGTTCACAGATACAGGTGCAGATTTCTTCCATGTATGAATTGCCCTCAAATGATGAGCGAAGACATTCTATCCTTGGTTTACATATATATATATCTGAAAATGTTTAATCTTTAATCATCCTGAATATAAACTGGCATCAAATGAAACATTCAGAAGTCTCTTTTTATAATCCACTTCTCACATTTTAGTCATGGTATTTTAGGTCCTGATCCTGCAACTGCTTACAGATTTGTTCAGCTCTCCATTTTCACATCCGTAATGGGATTTTATGGCAAGGATGAGTTAGTGTTACAAAGACTGAATCTGAATCCAGCGTATGTAAAAGTTAATGGAGTGGCTAGCTCTGGGGTTTGGGTTCAGGCCCATCTTTGCTTCATAATTTGACTTGATGCTTATAATGCTTTTTTGAAGATTGTCTGCACTTCTCTTATAAACCTGTTTCTCAAGAACTTTATAATTCAGCCATAAAAAATATTTGCCTTGGGCTAAATCATGTAGTATAAAACTTAAAATTCCAAAGGAAAAAACAGTTTTCACATTTTAACAATAGCAGAACAGAGCAACTTTGATGTTTACTCCTTTATGCACTCGTATAGCAGAGTAATGCATTTAATTAAAAACTAAGTTTGGCAAATGATTAATCCATGGCTGAAGACACCTTTATTTGGTATTTTGAAAAAGAAACACAACAAATTACACCCATCCATAATATTAAATGTCTGAAAATGGAGACTTCCTACAAATATTTGGTGGAGAACAGAAATACATTTGCTTTATGACTAGTACCTGCTAATATCTTCATACATAGTCTGGTGCTCATTTATAACCTTCTCTCTAATATTTTCCTTTTCTTTCACTCACCTTTCCAACAATTTCTCAAAAATTAGGCTTCTGTGTCATCTCCTCTCCTGTTGCTTTGGCCATATGAATCACTACCTGGCTTCCTGTTGCTTACTGTACTGAACCAAAGCTATTTACCCTTATCTTTAAGATCACACATACATTTTCCCTTGTCTGTATCTCTCCTCTCTTAACCCTTTTATCTCCTACATCTTTTATCCTCCTACTCAGTCTCTCACACCCAATGCTTTTTTACCCTGTCCTCTCACGTTACACCTCTTTTCCGCAGACAACCACATGCATCTAAATGATCCTTCTTTCACAGCACATCTTACCCTTCTCCAAAGAACCACTGTAAATACCTGTATTTTTATAAACGATGCCATCTGATTTATACATTATTTAAATTTACATATGGCCATGTATTGCAAAATACACTCAGATCCTATACTCCCATGGTCAGAGATCAAATTCATTTGCATTTACATCATCTCCACACTGACTGCATTGTTAGGGTTAGAGTGACTTACAAAAATCTTACCGAACTCCTTGGAATCACAACTGTGTCATCTTACAAATGCCTTATCAAAACATGTTCATCATCCTGTCTAAACACATTCCACTCCAACAAATTAGCACAGCCCAAGGCTTTATTAACTGATTATCTGGTTATCAAAAGTCAAATGTTTTCATCTGTGTCAAAGGCAAATCATCACACATATCATTCTACTCCCATTTCCAATTTGACAACAAGCTCATCAGGTCTATCCTAGGCCTAACTCCTGTTTTGCTTGCATTGCTACAGCTGCCAAAATCTAAGCATGGTCACCGTGTTCTTCCAGATTGCCCTACTCCTTTTCTTTTCTTCAGTAATGGATGTATATTCTCAGTGTAATCTACTTTTTATCTGAAATAGGAAGTGGGGGACATATACGACGTATGATTTATGGTAGTGTCGTTAATAATAATACCTGATCAACTCAAGGGGTTCTGAAGTAGCTGTTTCTGTGATGAAGGAAGTAATATGTAGCAAATCCACCCGTATAGACTAAGAATCTGATTGTATTTCCGTTGATGGCAATGACAAAATTCCACTGACTTCAAAGGAGAAAAGCAGGCCCTGTATGGTGATAATGAACCATTAGATTATAAACTTGTTTTTATCAACTTCAGCTCTTTCCATTTGGTTGCACAATGGGTATATCAATGTCTGTGTTTACACTAAGATAACTGCCGCAAAAAGCCAAAATAACAGTTCTTTTCAAAGTAAGTCTTTGCTGGACTGAAGGTCTATAATCATTAAGAGGTAGGTGAAAATAGTGTTAGATGTATCTTTGTATTTCTTGTCTTGCTCTATTTTTTGCTGGAAAATTAGTGTCCTGTTCATGTAATCTATTCATCTGTAGAGGCCCGTATGATTATATCATATTATTGAAAATTATATGCACTACTTTATACGTGTTACATGTGATAGAATAATACTAGGACGGGTGCGATGTTATTAGGGAAATGGAAGCTGTCACAGCGACACTGCATGGTTGTCATGCACCCCCTTTAGCTACAATGCAGCAATCACTGTAAACAAGCAGTCGTACTGCATTCATTACAGATCAGGTTCCCTTTCTCAGTCATCTCTCATCTTCTTCAAGAGATGTTCTCTATCATAATTTTCTTTGTCACTTATTACAGCTGATGTTAAATGGCTTTTCAGCTAAACGCTTGTTTGGGTTATTTATTAACTAGAGAACATTTACATTGGCATACTTTGATGTTATACATGAAATGGAGAACACATTTGTAGACTATAGTGGATTAACTAGAAATTCAGGGAATCATATTCAAAGGGATTAACTCTTAGGCAATGGATTACCTCCAGTCAGTTAGCTTCATTGGAGGAGATGGAAGCAACCGCTAACATGCAAATCTTTATTCAGGTGATTACATATAATGGTAGAAATATTGTTCAAATAAATTAAATACAATTAGTTTATATGTCTTCTGTTGTTAGTCTTGCAGCTTAAGAATATGGACTGAGATCTGGAAGGAACTCTTAGGCTAATTTTTTTTCATATTGGGGCTTGAAAGTGGAAAACAAGAAATATAACTGGTCTGATCCAATAGGTTCATTTTCAGAATGTTGGTTTCTTTCAGTATTTTCTCCTTATTGCTATGTTTGTAGAAAAATTGCTCTGAAATGTTTTGTCTCATAAAATTGCTTTGAAAAAACCCCCACAGAGTAATATTTTGTTTTGTTACTTTATCAAGAAGATGCAGTTAAAACAGAAAGACATTTTGGCTACGGAATATGGGTGGGCAATTTTTTAAAATCTGAATTTGTAGGGTGCAGTAGAGGGAGGGCAGAGAAACTCAATGGGGGTGACAGAAAATTGGACTGGCAGACTCTGGTATATAAATAGAAAAAGAAAGTAAAAGAGAACCTGAACAAGAGCTGACTGAATAGGAAATTATGTTTTAAAGGTACCCAGCTTGCTTGGAAATTTGTTGAGTTTGCCTTTTTCCTCCCTCCTGTCTTTTCTAATACATTTTTACCTGTATTGGGACCATTTTGTTGCCAATAAAGTCAACTGAAGAACTCCTGTTTTGAGGAAAGTTGACTTAATAATTTTTATCTACTTTGTGTGGAAAAAAAAGTTTTCTAAAGAAGCTTCTAAGCAATAACCAAAACAGTTTTCAACACATCTCACAATCTTCTCAATCTTATTTCATGAAAAGGTAACAGAATCATTGTGTTAGATTTTTTGTAATCTCCCAGGTATGGTTTTACATTTCTCAGAGACCTTTCCGGAATCCAGTTTTCATTGTGGGTTCGTGATTTTATATAATTCAGACAGGTTATCATGAGGAGAAACACAGTTGTCCAGGTTGTCATAACAGCTAAAACTTTCCTTTTTGTGAAATTGTCACCAGGCCTTTGGCTCCTCCTAACCAAATAACCAGAAACATTATTAGTTTAATGAAGAAGCTCTCCAACAGGCTGTTTCCAAATCTGTAAGTTATCTGTCCAACAAGTATGTCACTGCTGTGTGCAGTATTTTATTCGCAAAGGCCATCTGGACAGCCTTGACAAAGGATTCATATCATTTGCCAGAGAACATCTTGTTTGCTGTGAAAAAAAATTAAATGAAATGTTTTTCTAAATCTACCCAGAGACATTGATTTTTTGTTCTCAACTGCTCCGTTGACTTTACCGTGTAGAAGCTTCTTTGTCACCATTGCAGAATTTATAAACATGACATTGTCTTCTTTTTTTATCCCTGTAGTTATAATCTTACGCACACCTTTGTTCTTTAAGATTGTTTCAGACTCTGATTAGTAACAGTCATTGATTTATTCTGGTGAGATTTGTGTTTGAATGGAAACTCTCTGACATTTCTATGTTATGTTGTTTTTGAGATTTCCTTCATGGCTTGTTCATCATGCCATGGTGTATCATAAAACCTTCAATTATTTTCTCCTCCTTTGGGGCAAATTCTTCCATCACAAAGACCTTAATGAGTAATAAACAGACAAAAACCAGGTACCACATATAGACTGGAAAAAGGTCAAAGCCCACTTTAACGGCTTGGCAACTGCATGTAGTGAATTCAAAAGGTGCTTGTTTTTTATTGACTGGAATGAGGATGATTTTAGCTAGGCAGAAAATACCATGCTGTGACCGATGGCCAAGAACCCACTTCAAATTATCCTGCAAGATACCAAGCAATCTTATAAAAGACTGAGTAACCTCAGCTGCCATACAACACAGAATAGGAGCTGATGTTTTTTCAGCTCCTTAGTAAAACACGGAGCATCTTGCTGGAAAGCTCTGTATCCTTCATGCAGAAAGTTCACATGTTAATATAAATTCAAATGTTCTTTCACCCAATTACCCACAATTAGAAAAGGGCTGCCAGACCTTTGTGATACAGTATCTGGATGAAACATTAGAAAATTAATGAAATTGTTTTTTTGACATGCGCAGTATCACTCCCTGAATAGAATGAAAATATCATTTTTGAGAATGATGGGAACTTTCTGGATTTATTGAAAATGCCTCTTTTATATTTACTGCCTTGATTTTTGTCTTACAAGATAATTTTGTGGCATACATATATGATCCTGGTGCAATCAGTATAAGTGTAATACATTTTGCATTCATCAGTATATTCAGAACCTCTCCAAGTCTCCATTCAAGTTAAATATAGACAGTCTATTTTGGAGTGTTTAAGGTGAATTAAAATTTGAAAACAAAGTGTATGAATGGTTCTTAATTATATAAATGTCGTACTTGAAAAAAAAAAGAAGTTCATGATGAGACAGTGTTGACAAAAAATTTTTGCTTTTAAATGTTACCTTTTTTATGGCTAAAGACCAGAGATAAGCTGGTGCCTATCCTTCCAAAGGCCCACACTTTTGCAGACGAAATCTGAACATTTTATACACTGAGTGCTTTCAAGAATAAAAATGTAGCTTAGATGTTTGGTATCTCTAGACATGGCGGCAAGACTGCAGGTAGATGCTAAAGCAGAAGGACACGTGTAATGCTTCCCTTGGCGAAAAGGAGAGTAACTGGGGAAGTTAAGCTCACTATTATCGTCTGCTGCTGCATTCTGGCAGCACGCTGCGGCGTTGCCAAGTGAACCACCCTCAGGTCCTTTAGCCAAGATATTAACCTATTGACCTACTGCCCCAGAATGAGAATGCTGCCAGCCATAATCAGCTCTCATTGAAGAGTAAGGTTTTACAAACATTGGAAAGAAACAATTCCTTGGCAACTAATCAGAAGAATTACCTGAGAAATACTGAAATAAGTCAGTTTTTCTGGGAGACACGCTGTCTGCCTATGCCCTATATAAAATTTTATCTTCATGAAATTCAACTTAATATATATTAAAATATATTAGGATAGTTTTGTTCAGTTGTCAACCTATTTTTGAGTCCAAAGAAAAGTTTATTTTTCTAAAAGACAGAATAAGGAAAGACTGTTGATCTGTAACTTACAGTCATTCCAATCCCTACTTATATCAACTTGAAACAGCTTCATATTTTAGTGAAATAAACAGGCCATAGTTAGACTGATAAAATAATAAGGGTGTGGTGTGGACCTGTGCACTACTGATAATTGCCAGCATGATTTCAGTATATTTTTGGTAAGTGTGAGCTTGTGCTTGCAGGCAATGCCTGGGTGAGGTTTGGGAGTTAGCATGGGCCAGGGAGCATTCCCCATAGGAAGTCTGGACAAAGCTGTCCTGCATAAACGAGACTGGGTTAGATGCCATCAGGCCAGAGCACAGTCCCTGACCCGGTTCATCAACTAGTGTAAGACATAGTTTTAGTAGCTGTACAGACAATTACTACATCTTTGCGAAAACTAGTGCTGTCCAGCAAATGGAAAACTATCAAAGTAAGAGTTAACCAAAATGAAGGGCTACTGTTTTTGGGAACGTGCTTTTTGTGTGGAGAGGAAGCAATCAAAGTGAAGGGTGACCCTATGTACCTGTTGCTTAGCTCCTCAGTGTGGAGAGCAGTCCCTGTGCCGATACCTAAGGATCAGACCCTGCAGACACTGCAGGCAGGGTTTCTGGGAGGGTCTTGAGCATGAGGACATGCAAAGGATTCATCATCCCTCTCCCATTCAGATTCCTGTTATTCAGCTACTAGGTGATAGCCCAGATTTCTCTGTGTTGCCAGGCCAAGGGGCACAGGGCTTTCAACTTCTCTGGCCTGCAAGGAGGTCTAGGAAGTGTTTCAACATTCAGCAGCGTGAGCAATGGGGAGTGGGTCCAGTGTCTGTTACAGTTTCAAATGCCCTACTGGAGGGAGGAAGGTGCCTTTGGGAGGGACAGAGGGGCACCACCCCATATTGCTGTGCCAGTCTGCTCCCCCACCACATCTGGGAGTGGTTCTACGTTTGCTGTAAGAGGGGCATGCATATGTTTCCACCACACAGTAGAAGTCCATCCATGTGATGGTGAGTTCTGGGAAAACACTGAAGGCAGTGGGAGATGACCCTTCTCATGCCATAACTCCTGCCTTCCTCTTCCAGGTCTTGAACCTGTCCAGTGTGGTGCCCATCTTGCCCCTGTATGCTGGATCACCCACAGATATTCTCTGTGCTCTGTGTAAAGCATAGCTAGATCCTTCTAAGCTCACCTGGGCCAACTATGAATGAGTTAAACACTGAGAGTATGGATGGATATCAGGAAACTAGACAAGGTGAAGGCAAGGAATGTCTTTTAGACACTGTCTTTGGGATACTCTCAGGATAACTTTGTTGTTCTTTGAACTTGTGTGGTGCTACCAGCATGGCCTGTGGATGGTGCAATATCCTGATGTTTCTTTTGGGGCATCTGGCTGGCCCTCCCCTCCTGGGCTTTCTTTTTGCACACTGAAAGGAGGGTTGCTCTCTCTGTGAGGCCCAGGCTGGCTCCACAGTGCTCCTCAGACATTTGTTGACATGGTGTTAACAGCAGTTGTTGTCAGGACTGGGTCCATAGGCCAGGCTGCTAATGAGGAAACTGCCTTACAGCCTCAAGAGTGAGACTTTAATAAGTGTGATGTGAAGACCATACACATGCCCTGGAGTGTTGTGTGAATATTTTGGGTTGCATGTGAGAGTATAAGGTCTTCTGGGTTAATGTTGGAGGATGGTGACAGATGGAGATAGCTAAACATGGTATGGCCTCATCCATACTGCTCCTTGGTGGAAGCTAACCCCAGGATGAACCCAAGCTTCATCTTGAAGAGATGTAAGGGGAATAGTCCAAACTGCTACAAGGGAGAATGCAGAGCAGACATCAAGGGCTGAATGCTCAAGCTTGTGCACTCACCCTTTTTAATATCACAGGATATGGATATGCACTGTGAGCGTTCACTGGAACTTCTGCCTTTACTTGGTAGAAACCATGGTTCTATTACTTCAATAAATTACAGTCTTATTAGTATCAGGCTAGAAACACAATTTTTAAACAATTTAATTAAAACCCTTACTAGCTTCCCTATGATTAACCTCTGTGTGCTGACACAAGAAAGTGTCTGGATTTCAAAGCTGGCATGGTTTGAGTCATATCCTGGTGAACCATGGTCACTATCGCTGCTGTACACCATGTTCTGATTGCTGTTTTGCAAAGACATTAATGAGTTTCCCAGATCAAAGCCGGCTCTTTCTCAGCATAGTTTAACATATATAAACAAAATCTGTTGCAGTAACTGTGAAATCATTTGCATTCATAATTATAGTGGTTTTTCTCATAAATTGCAATCATATCCAAGAAAACATATAAAAATAGAAATACATTACTTATGCTTTATTGTTCAAAATGGGCTTCTGTTTTATCAAGCTGCAATGATAAAAAAAAATACATTTACTCAAAACAAGAAACCTGGAATATCATACTGTGGCAAGGTGGTGACAGATCAAAATCAAGAATAGTGCTGTTATCTCTTAAAAAGGAGCTAGAACCTTTGAAATCACTATCACTGTAGCATTAAAAGCCCCCAAATAAAAACAACACCATGCCGTATAGACATAAGATGACATTATTCTAGCTGAGGGCCTCAACTGAACCAAAACATTTGAATTTTTTATAAGGTTTTACATTTTTGATGAAAATATCTTAGTAAGGAACTGTTAGTAGATTCAAAAATATGTCTGTCAGATAGATATTCAGGTCTGTAGTGTTGTGAAAGCTCTTGGAAGTGACAGTGGATGTGCAGTTGATCAAAAGTCTCAGCCGATTTAAAATACTCAGTAAAATCCAATTAAGCAAAGTAGAGACCAAGGAATCGAAATGTCTCCCTTTTCCATCCAAGCACCTGCATATCTTTAGGAATTTAAATTATTGTTGGTATATGTAGTCTATATAGGAAATAATGAAATATTTTCCCTTCCAAGAATTATAATTTACATCTAAATCCCATTTACTCAGAATATTTGAGACACAGATATTCTATTCAGATAACAATGTCCAAACTGGTCATCTGGAGCAATGGAGGAAGGAATTCGATTCTTGGTCTATTATCATAAAAAACAGATTCTGCCACTGTTACTTTCGTAAAGTGGTACTTTAGTCCTCAGGATCTTACACTATTTTGGCAGTTTCACTACTGATGGAGAATAGCATTATCTGATAGGACAGACACAGATAACAAAATCTGTCTAAAAGAAAAGAGTTTTCAGTATTAAGCATTAAATACATAGCAATATAACTTCTGACTGCAGTATTCTGCTTAGGCTTTCCCCTGTAATGGATGATTTGGCTGCAATAAGAAGTGACAGGCTTTTCCCATCTTAGAACTAAACATGAAGTCCTTCTGGAATTCTCAAGGAGTTTTTTAATGTCCTAAGAATTCATCTCTGTAGGTTCTGGTTTTAGCTAGAACTAGAAAAAGAAGTGCTGAGATGTAATGAGTAAGGTCACTCTCTTGAGCTTTCCAAACCACTTTTGCTGACCCAAGAGACAGGTCAGAAAAATATTGAATCCTGGGAGTGCTTATCTGAACCACATATTTTGAGGAGCAATGGGTCACGGATGGAATCTTTAAAATAAGAATCCAAAGTTCAAGGCTGTTTAGATTGAGTTCTTGGTGTCAGTTTAGTGTAATTTCATGAGGAGCCCATAACTCTAGTGCAATATTAATGATGATGTTAAAAAGCTCATAAATACAGATGCAATTACTATGAGATTCCCAAACCAGTCCTTTGTGATAAGCGTGGTGATAATCCAAAGCCAGGGAAAAGTGAAGGGTCATTTACTGTGCCAAGCTTAACACATTTGGGCTCTGCTGGAGTAGTTCGGGAAGCCAATTTTGAAGCTGAGAGCTGTTTGTTTTAAAAGCATTGCTACTGCCTCCTATTTGTTTAATTCTAGAGCTCTAACATTATATTGTCAGAAATTGCTTTCAGAGTTCACTTGGCAGGAGATGTTTTCTCAAGAAGATAGGACCCCGGTCATTTAACACTAATTCAGTGTAGGAGCCAGATTCAATAGGGAGGGAACCATCCCTTTGGTGGGGAGGGAGACAGATTTTTTGCCAGAGAAGCTATCTCGTATGTGCTCAATGGCTCCTGTTGCCAGCCAGGCAAGCAGCTGGTTTCAACACGCACTATTGTTTCCAGTTGGTCCTCATCTGTAGCCCCATATAGAGCACATCACAATAATTAAGTCTAGAATTTACAAAGGCATGGATTGGAGGTGGCACTGTCCGAAGCCAAGAAGAAATGTGATAGATGTCTAACTGAAGCAGATATGAAATGCTGTCTTAAGCCCTCAAAGCCACCTGAGATTTTAAATAGCAATAGGAATCCAAACGCACTCCAGGTCGAAATTCTCCCAAATGGGAAAGGAAAGGAAGATCATGCCTCTTTTCCCTTATACAATAGCACCTCCTCCATCTTGTCCAAATTAAGCTTCTGTCGGCTTGCCCTTATCTAAGTATTAATCTCTGCCAGGCATAGGCAAAGCAAAGATGCCGCACCATCTGGGTTTGATGAAAATGAGGCATAGAGCTGCGTGTCATCTGCATCTTGATAGCACAACAGCCCAAATTGTGTTATTATCTCTCTCAGCATCACATAGAGGAGGGGTGCTAAAATATAGCCTGGCAGAACCTGTGTGAAAGTGTTCTTTGGGCAGATCAGCAATTGATCAAAATCACTTTATTGCATCTCCTGGGGCCCAAATCTGTTTTAGGTGAAGCCTAAAGCAGTTTTGCAGTTGAGTTCAGTGGGAACTGGAGTTGACATTTGGAGAGGAAAGAGCAAAATCACTCAAGTGAGTGATAGCATAAAAGCTATGCTGTTTATCACAACCAAGGACCACGGGTATCAAAGCCTGCTGACTGATCTAAGAAATTGAACCAGACATCTGAGATTTTGCCCATTGCTAGGGAGAAACCAACAGTTAGTGAGACTAGAATGGTCTCTGTGATATTCTCCTAACTCAAATTAACCTGGAAAAAAAAGCATGAAGGACAGATTAAGGTTCCAGACTGGTTCATCTAGCCTCATCTTCCTTCTTGGAGACCCTTAGAAAGGAGATTGTTCGGCAATGTGATAATAACAAAATTGCAAGTACCGAGACATGCATTTTTTAAGAAGACCAATGGCTATATAGTTTTGCAAAGATGCTGTCTTTAGTTCAATTAGAAATATCTGATCTAATGCATTTGTGCCCAACTTGGTTCCAAAATCCAGGCTGCAAAATGAAGTCTTTCCTCAAACGTCAAAACTGCTGCTGCTTAAACTGACTGACTTATTACCAGAGAAGAGGTCACATTTATCTCTTCCAGCCCCAGCTGTGTGGCCACAGGTGGAGGCATTGCTTGTTCTTGGAGAGCACTGAGGGTGAAGAGTTCATTTGTCCATCTCTTTTCCCCCAGGTAATTAATTGCAATGAAGTAGGTTGGCTTGGCTTCCCCTGTAGGGTCACCTTTATTCTTCTAAATGGAGACGCCGCTTTCACTACCCTTTGGGGTCTGCACAGCTTAAAAGCCTTATATATTTCACCTAGGGTGTCACTGAAAAGGTATATAAAAGATGGGTGATAACATAGATACAGGACAAAGTTGAAGGGAAGAAATAGTTGCTTGTGACACAATTCCCTCAGTTCTTACATTTTTATTAACTGCAGCATGCAAGATGTGTAAATGTCCTGATGCAGCGGACACCCATGTACTACAGATCATGCTTTACATCAGTCTGCACACGTGTCCTTTGAATGGCATAAAAGATTCTCTCCTAAGCAATCTGGGCTACAGGCTCACATGAGTTGAAAGAAAATCTTTATGGTATTTTAATCCTAGCAATTTTCTGGATATTTGTGAGGGGGGGGAAAAAGACTCAGATTAAAAACTTAAGCTCTTATACTAGTTAAGAAAACCCTGCATTCTAACATGATTAACGTTAATAAGTAGCGGTTTTAAAAGCGGCAAAAGTGGCTAAGCCATAGTGGAGCTGCATTTTAGGAATTTTAAGATAATAATTTGAGTATTAAGCTGTGAGAAGTTGGTCTGTACTAGAAGGGAGCAGCAGGTTTGATAACTAATGCAGAAGGTGAAGCGGAGAAGACAAAATCCGCTACAGAAATGGTGATTTAATGTAATAATGATGTGGGGATATATGTGAAAAGTATGAAACGAAGTACCTGTGTCAGAAGTGGCTATTTTAGAAAACAAGCAGTTTTCTGATGAACCCTGAGGGATGAAGTATTAAGAGAATGAAAGAGAAAAGGACACTTTAACTCATGCTAATATCTCTTTTTAATTTAAACAGAATTTTATGATAGGCACTGCTTCCTTGGAGTAGTAATGGTATTTAAAAAAGAGTATGCACATTAACTTTTATGGTGTCATCATGACCTGTAAGTATTCAAATGTGGCACATGAAGACAATGTCCCTTTGTAATTGAAGAAATCCAAATCATTTAATAGTTTATGAACAGTAAAAAGCATTATGGTTTGTATAGGAGGCAGCAGGAAGTTCTTATTGTTATCTTCTCTGCATTGCCATTCTTGGATTTTATATAAATATTTTCAAACTTTTTTTATTATTAGATTTACTAAGTACCCAGGGTCATAAGAAATAACACTGAGAAATGAAATTTCTCCTTCACAAAAACTTCCATTTGTGTGCTGGTGCAAACTTTATAATGTGAGTGTGTTTCTTATGATTTTAGGTTAAGCTGTGCAGGCTGTATTCAATATACTTACATTAAGATTGTGATGACACAAAAGTTCAGAGTTCATTTTGCCTAAAGCATTCTTTCTCTATTGAGATTTCAGTGAAGAACAGTGAAATGTGACCAGAATAACCAAGTAATGACCAATACTCTAAGTTATCGGAAAGATAAAAAGGATTAAAGTGGCACTTTGAAATACAGCTCTGAATGTGGAACATATTGGAGCAAACGTTTTCAAAGAGAGAAAAGAGTTTATAAACTTCCTATAGATTAACAAAGTGCTGTTTAAAGAGGTGGTTGAAAGGTGAGCTCTGTCCTGTCAGTAAAGGAAATCAACGGAGAAAAACAAGAAGTCAAGAAGTCTTTCATAATTTGAATAACTACGTATGATCCATGCATACTTACAGTTTGTATAAATTAAGCATGTAGTTCTATAACATCGATGGAGTAATGCATCATACAAATTAGAAGCATTTTCTAGCCAAAAAACATTTTAAGAAAGATAATAGATCTCTGTCCTTTTCCTCTCAGTGGAATAAAATAGCTTATGTCTGACTGGAATCTACAAATAGCAAACAAAACCATTTAATCCAAGAATAAAATCAATTCCCCCAAATTGTCATGCTTACATAGATTCTTTTTACATTTCTTTCTACCAGTAGATATATAGAATACCTTTTCTTGGAGCATTTTGTAGTGTAAAGGGTACATGGTTGTTTCCACAGGATTTAGATGTCTTACTAATGGGACTAGGCTGCATGTGCCCTCCAGGTACTAGGGTCTAAAGATGACGATTTAGAGTCAGCCAGGTGGAGGGGCTATAAAAGGAATATCTGGAATCAATTGTTCGTGCAATTGAATGGTCAGTATGCATATAGACATAATTACTTTTATTCACTTCTATCTGTGCATAATTTTCTCCGTTTTAAATTGCCCAGAGCAGATAAATGGGATAAATTCTTTGGGATGAACTAATCTGGCATTTCTGCCCTTGCTCCCCTAAGGCACCCTGTTTTGTAGGTGGGCATGATGGAAGCACATCTAGCACTTTGGCAATCCTGACTTCCACACAACCTGACTTTCACAACAAGTGTGGTTGACAGGTTACTAGAAACACTTCATATAAAAGCCTATTGAATAGTAGTCTACTCAGGAATTAAAGATCTGAACTTTGGGCGTATGGAAAAGAACATCTTTCAATACCTTAACTAGTCCCAAGGTCAAGATTTGGGCTGAGAAGCATGGCTTTAGCTTGGTGGCCACTATGTCCTACTCAGGAAAGGGAGGTAAGAGCCATGGATGTGAGATGCTCTGACCTCCAACGTCACCAGGACGTAACCATATGTGTGATGGTGTTCTGCAGGTGTTAATGCTGGCGTCATCCTGTTGCTGAACAGTATCAGGAGACCACTAAAGTGATCAATGTTCCCCTTTCTAATGTACTCAAGGCGTAATGAACAGTTAGTTCTTTATTCCAGCCTGAAAATAGTTAAAGGTCCTGTCTTTTACAAACATAGAAGTAGTGTATCGGTTATGACAGAGTTGCCATAAGGTGTCTCTGACAGTAGCTACTGGGATCATTTCTCTTTTTTCTCTGGGTACTCATTAATTTTTAAAAATCAGATTGGTTTAACTATTTATTCACCTGCCAGGATCACCTTCTATATACATAAAGTACGTAATGGGAAAAGCATTCACAAAACAGTGAGGATAAGGTCTAAGCTCCTGTGAATTCTACTTAATCCTGGTAGTGCCTGTTTTGTCTTCAGTAGCAATTTTACTGGCAATGAAGCAGTTTTTAAGTTAATTTTGAAGAATTTATGTTGGTAGAAAATTAAAAAATCAAATCAAGCACACTCACATAAAAAAGGTCATAGTGATATCCACATTATCAAATAAAAAAATTATCAGGTCACCTGCGTATCTGTTGTTTTTTGGCACTACAATTTTGAATTTTAGTGATCAAATTTGTGCAATGAATTGTTCACAGATGAACTACATAGGAAAAATTATTTGACAAATTGTTTTGTACAATGGATACATTCAAGGAAACTGTTACCTGTTCATAGACAATGCATAGGCATAAAAGAAAAGGCACAATTAGTCAAAAAAATTATGCATTGCAAATCACTGTCTCAGCTTTTCTGATATCCTATCCCTTTACTGTAGCTCCTGCTTTCACCATATGGAGAAATAAAATGCATTTCTAATTTGTTTTCTAATAAGTACTAATTAGTCCAGGCCTTTGAGATCCATAAGGAAATAAAGTGTGTCCTTGTAGCCTTCCAAATAAAGCTCTAAAGCTGCAGCTGGTACAGTCCCACATTGCTGTTCCTTCCAGCCTCCAAGAAGAAATTGAAATCATCCTTCATTTAGACTTTAATATGAGATTAAGTTAAAATCAAAATGACTAAAAGTAGCAGCAGTCATTTAGTCAATGGGCAATGTATGGAAGCTGCGCCTTTGTGGTGACTTAAAAGAGGATGATCTGAAGGAAAACACACAGAAAATGTTAAAATAGAAAGAAGCAGATGATTTTAAACAGGTTTTATCAGATGATACTGTTAGCAGAAATAATTTCCTAGGGAAAGCCTGTTTTGCTGTGGAAGTGTCCGCTCCCTCCGCAGAGTTGCTCTGGAGCAGCGACGTGCAGGCCATAGGGAGCATCTCCCTGGAGTCATGGCTGGAACGACTCGTGCATTCGGTGAGTTGGTCTCCCTTGACCCACTGAGGGATTTCATCACGTATCCTTCAGCATTTGTCCGCACAAATTTTACTATAAAACTCGACTCTTTCTTTAAACTCTGGACACTTTTGTAGGGAATAATAATGTATTTGGATACTTCGACTGTTCCTCTTCTTCCAGTACAGGGCTGCTTTCTGGGATATGTACTCTGGTGCATTTTTAGGGAGCTCATCACGTCACATTGGTGATCTCTGCAAATGTACTTATGATGTGTGAGAAGAAAAAGGGAAATGCTTGTTCACCTCCATTATTTCTTCTGCCCCCTTCAGCCTGCTTTTTGGGGTCTCCACCCATGGTTTTTGCCTACTCTTGACTCTATATTTTTCTACTGCCTGTTCTGATTCACATGATCTCCCCAGCTAGTCCCTGCAAAGTTTCTTTTGTCTCTCACTTCAAATGTTTCCTAAAAATCTCCTTTCTGATGCAGGGAAAAACAACTGCTTATTAGTCCATTACACACAAACTGTACAGAGAAAGGTGATTTTGCCTTGTAGAAGATTTTTTTTTTTTTCCCCAGCTGTAACTTGGAAAAAGCAAAAAAAAAAAAAAAATTCAGATTTTTCTAAAGGAGGAAAGAAAAGATATTTGGTGATGGGCCCTGCTCCTGTGGGGTCATGCTGAGGCTCTCCATGCTCCACAGTAGCTACGGAGAAGCTGGGCAGCTGCAATGGCAGGGAACCCAGGAGACTGCTAACAGCAACTTGGTGGGCAGGTAGGTCAATGAGACCTGGTCAGGGCTCTGTCACAGCATTGTCAAAACCAAACCACTTCTGCCAGACCTTTCATATTTTGTGAGACAGCAAGTTCTTAGGCAAAAATGTTTCCCCAACACTTTTGTGACCGAAGGAAGTGTGGCTGTACCTGGAAGAGCACTCCCCATCACGTGGAGCGGTGTTGGACTTCCTCCATGGCAGCTCAGCTAGTTGCTCGTGTAGTGGCTGTCCATGGGGCATGAGCTGCTCTCCTCTCCCCTCCCCGTTGGCAGGCTGGGCTCTGCAGGCCACAGCGGGCTCTGCTTCACTCAGCTGAGCATTAAGCACGAGCTAAACAGAAGCACATGAGTCATCCTGCTGACATGAACTTGAGCTGATGAACGGCAAGTAGTGAAAAAGAAACAACAAATACTTTTGTTCATGCATGAAGCCCTTTGCTTGTGCAGGGATACTGTTATTTGTATGAATAATACCATATCAACCAATGTTTGTCTGATTGCCTGAGGGAAAATGGGAAAAGGACAGGGTACTGATACCACAAAATCACAGTCTCTGGAAATTTTACAAATAAGGTCACTGGCAATTATTTTTGTTACTTGGTCACGTCTCGTGAGGACCATCAGTAACATTTTCTGGCATGCCCAATGAGCTAATATTTCTTTGATTTTGCTGGCCAAACTGGACTAAACCGAATTTCTGTGTTCACTTTCTTAACGCTGTAAGTGCACCCACAGTTGGTGTTTTTTGTTGGCAGAGCTAAACTAAACAAACTTTTCTAGGAACAGCCTTAAGCATGTTGGGGAGACTGCCATGAGGACACCCAGTGTTTGTCAGTATAAACATCTCCAGGAAGAAATCAACCCCAGGTCTTCTAATTCATGACTTTAAGTATTACCACCTTTTTTTATTTGTTAGGAAAGTAATTGCCACCATGTTTGAAAAGAAGAGTGTCTGTGTTTGTTGAGGGCCTGATTTGTTGGAGCCTGAGCTCCAAAGCAAGCTTAGGTGGATAAATATCTACTTCCAGGGACCTGTTGGCATTCCTGATAGAGTTTTGCAGGGAGTAAAAGTGGATATGTAGAAAGAAATGTCTGTAGGCACAGAGGGAGCTCTGTAAAAAAGAGTAAAAAAATGAAGTCCCTAAGGAATTCAGGCTGCTCTTGACTTAGGTGGCAACCGGGGGAGAGAATTCAGATAGCGTTTAGTGTAAAGGCTACTCAAGCCCCATTGGATGTGCCTACATCATTTGCTGTCTCTAGCCTGTGGGGACGTGCTAAATCTCATTTAACAGTCACCCTTGTTTTCCTCTTCTCCATCTGAGAACAAAAAATTTTAGAAAGAACGCTGGATGTCATATCCATTTTTGTTACATGGGATCTTCAAGGAGATAGACTGTGATGTGAATTCCTAAAAACTGGTTGTGATCCAAGCTCATGTTCTTTGCTTGTTTGTTATTTTTACTGGTACCTCTTTGGCTGCTTCTAGCTTGTGTGTTACTTTTTCTGCTCATTTCCATAAATAAAATGTTCTTTCTCTGCCATGTTGCTGTTCCCCCTGATTATTTCCCGCTGTGGCCTTGGTGTAATAGTGTTTCTTCTTTTACTTAAAACAGCATGCAATTGCGTTTTGAGTTAAGTTAATGGGGGATGGAAAGGATGTAGCCAAATCTCTACAGGACACCCTGAGTCTCACCGCAGCATCTCTACAAAACCTTTCTACGGGTCTGGCTCAGTTTTTCTGCTGATTTCTGTTGGCTTTGTTTATTACCTACCAAAGCAGAATATTTTGTATGTCACTTGCTATTTAATGAAATATCCTACAGTAAGTTTGATTTCTAGTATTAGCTTCCAGGGAACCAGTAAGAGTCCAGTTATTGTTACTGCTATTGGGGCTGTATTGGTTCTTTGCCATCATTAAAAGAATAAAGTATTACATCTGCTACCCTTGCATTACAAAGCAGCTACATAAAGCTCAATGTGAGCTTTATTATCTGTTGGACTTCCCATAATGTCTAGCATACAATACAGTGCACCTATTTAGCAAAAAGGTTCCTTCTGCAATTGAACCTTCTCTTAGAAATAGAAAAGGATTTTCAGGCTGTGAATCTGCAGGTAGTAATTTTAATAGCCACTAATGTGAATTAATAATTCTAATAGCCTCATTTCTGATGCATTATCAGAATACTGGAGAGTGGGTTGCCATGGCTGCTATATTTTATCACTCACAGCTGTGTAAACTCTTTTAGGCCAGCCTTTTTTTTTTTTTTTTCTTCTTTACTAAAAAAGCTTTCGTGTGACTTCTCGCTGGGGTTGTTCTTAGAGCCCTCATTCAGCATGGACTAACACAGCTCCTAGGCAAGTATTTTTTACCCCTCTGGGAGAGTGAGCCATATTATTATCAGCTTAGAAAAAATTCACTATCCAGGGAAACATTCAAGGTAAAACCTGTTGTTATCACGCTGGTATATTTTTCACTAGGGATGCATGGTCTGCCCAGTATTCTTCAAGAAATTCAGTTGCCCAGTGAAATAACCAGTGGGACAGAAGAATATATTCTGTTTTCCAGGATGCAGCAAGCTCCAAAAAGCACAGCACATTTCTTGATTTGTGAAATGGTTATATGAGGGTGGGATTTGCATGGATATAAATTTCAAATTTTGAATTCTTTGTCTAGTAGCAAGACAAATCTTTAAGTATATGAGTAACCTCATTCCTACTTGGCAAAGCACTTGAGCACATGGAACTTCAGTTCTTGCTTAAAGTAAGCTCTTAATGGTGCTTGAATCAGTTGCTCGACTAAGGTAAAAAAGTAAAAGCTCAGGAGGCAGAGCGCTCAGTGAACAGGGCTTTTGATCTCTGATATTTTATTTATCAAAATAAAATAATTTCTGTACCATTTGTAGGCAACTCAGTGGTAGCGTTGATTTAGGGAGCATCTTAGTCATGTCAGCTAACATCACCAGTCCATCCATATTCATAAATCTTTTGAAAGCAGTGTTGCAAACATTGATGTCAAGGAAACCCTACCAGATTTGTACGATAGTTATACTTCAATATACTTCAACAGTCTAACCTGTTAATGGCTGGACCTTAGAGTGGAGATTTGCATCTGGTAATGAGACAAACTTTCAATGCCTTATCTGAAGAACATCCGGATTTCTGCAGTCAGCAAAACATCTCCAAATCTCACAGCAACTGACTTTATAGAGATAAGGATGGTATTTCCCAGAAGTGCAAGGATGGTCTTTCTCACGGAATTTCAGCACTGCTATTTCTGGCTCTGGATTCAAGAAATGAAAGGGAGGGACATTTTAAAAATTATAACTCAGTGTCTTAGAAAACCCCCTTTGTTTCTGTTTTGGTGCTACAAACAGACACAGGGAGAGGAAGGGATTCACCTACGCTCCTGTGCTTTGTGTACACCTAGATCTACTTTACCTCAAGATTTCTACTGAACGCTTTTCAGGCAAATCCTGGCAAACCCAGGAAGGACTGCAATACTTGCTTATCTGAGGATGAGATGCATCCTCAGAAACCTCTCTGGAGCATTACTGTTTTGGGGCAGTGGGAAGAAGACCTTTCTCTGCAGCTCAGGGCTCTGTGAGGCAGACTGTGCTGCCCTTCAGTGGATACTACAATTTGCTTCCCAGCCTCTCTGCTCTCATTTGCAGCGTATTCACCTTCACATGATACCTCATTTGCTTTCACAGTTGTTAAGAGTCACCTCAGTTTTTGTACTTACAGGTAATGTACATTTTGTACCCTTAAAACCCTAAAAGGGTGACCATGGCAAAGCTGGGATTAAAAATCTTTGATGGATGACATTCTTCCTCTTCACAGAAAGCATTTTGTCTGTTTAATATTAGGACAGTTAGACAAAATTACATCTCTTTAAATGTCCCAGAGTGTGTCCTTCGTTAAGATGAATCACACCCGCTACATAAGGCAGGTAGCACAGCACTAAAACGGATCCTCACATGCCACATCTAACGGGCAGTGTCTCTGTGTACTTGGACTCAACAAGACTATTTTATGCAATGTAGGTATAATATACACAAACACACACACACACATACATACAATTAATTTGCAATATAAACTAATATAAACATATTCTCTTTTTTAACTACAGAAAAATACTCAGGGAAATTTTTTTTCTTGGCTCATTCTGCTTCTTAAAAAAACAGTTGGTAACTGAATTCTTTTAGGTTACAAAAAAGCATCTTTCTATAGCAAATACAGATACCCACACACTCTCCCTCAAGAAATAAGTATATAATCGGATTAGAAGATATTTCAGATTTGGACAACTCTAATTAAATTACTTCTAACTTTTACTGGCCTCTGTGGATCAATCTCTTCTTGACCTTCACAGTCCATCAATATAAGCAAAAGCGAAGAAAAAAAAAATCTTCTTTCTCAAAAAAAAGCCTTTTTCTTATTAAAAAAAAAAGCTTGTGGTCGGGTGGATTTGCTTGCCGCTTGACCTCATCGTGCATTAGCATTTGCTTAAAAAAACACACCTATTTTTTTACATTCATTTTCTTTCATGGTACAAACCCTGTGTAAAGAAGTTTCTTGCGCACTCTGGTTTTCTTTTGCATATATCATTTACCATCTTTCGAGGTAAGGAATTTAAATGTATGCTGATGCCTTTATCATCTTGACAGTTTAAGGATAAAAGTTCTGTCCAATGTGATGAAGAAAAGACTTCTCCCTTTAAGTGTATAAAGTAGAAGACATTTCCTTTACATCTTTTGGAAGATTAAATGCCACATATTATTTTGCATAACATTTAAGAACTCTTTTACTTGAGAAGCTTAGAATACGTGTCTTTGAGGTCCTATTCTGATCCTTTCTATTTACATAGTGTAATTGTAATCTGATCGTGCATCTCCTCACTTGCTACAGTAATGAATGAGGACATAGTCTGCCGGAATTCTGTCCTTTTGATGTAGATGATGTGCCTCAACAGTGGGCAATTTAAGGGTCTGGAGGTACGACTGCATATTTAGTTGCTTGGCTCCTGCTGTGCATACTATGTGCTTAAAACTTTCAATGTTAGCATTTATATAGAAACAAAAAGAAATCAAAAGTTTTAAAAATTATCTTTCTTTTATGAATTAAATTTAATTACAGTGATGCCAGTATGCATTAAAGTGAAAGTTGCTGCTATGAAACCACATAGTCAGAATCAAAACTGTTTTCAGTCAACAATGTACAACCACTATATCAAATTCAATCTTGAAGTAAGCACAAACCATCTCAATTAGAGCCATGACATACTGTGTGTCTCAAGACTGATTTTTCCCCACTAATTTTTGTGTAATTTAATAAGTGCATCTGGAAGAAAAATGAAATCTAATGCCTTTATCCTATGTGTAGAAATGATTCATCATAAGCTTCACACTGTCACTGCTGAGGATAGTGCATTGACCTTGGATGACCCTGGTTCAGAAGGATGACCCAGCCTCAAAAGTTGAGAATTGTTCATCGCGTCACATTTAGGAAAGTGCAAAATATTCTTTTGGACTGATATAAAAAAATCAAAACTTCTGTGAAGTTTTGGAACTTCACTGAGAACAAAAGCTACTTTTTCTGCTACAAAAATAAAAAAGATATTTCTAAATGTATTTTTTTTTTTATTACTCAGAAAGAGGATGCTTGCCTTTAAAAATGAGACTTTTCACCAAAGCCAGAGCATTTCAAAATTTTATTTTAATTCACACTTACAACTTGTTAGAGAAAAAAATCTTTACGTGCTAGGAGAAATATTACTGTCTTTCTCTGAAAAAAAATATGAACTTTCACAAAATGAAAAATGGTGAATCAGGCAAACTCCAGGTTTGTCTTTTGCAACAGAGACTTCACAAAGACATGTAACTTGGAAAAATAAAAGATAAATAAATCATTCCTTCACTTCTCTTACTCACAATTCTTTTCTGCTTCTCTAAATGCTACTCTACACTTAGCTGTCTCTTCTTTTCTCCAGATATTTTTTCCTCCTTTCTACTCTCTTCTCCCTCATCAAGCAATTGAAAACATCTTTACCTCTTGCCCTGAGGGAATTCAACCATTTAACGTAAAATTACCCAGGGATTCTCCAGATGGAATACATGAGACGTTTCCTAAAATACCAAGTGAATGCTTTCTATGCATGGTGAGATGAGAAAATAGTCAGTTCCTGATCAGTTCCGAAACTCATCCAACTACAGTATGATGGATATTGGGCACATGAAGCCTCAGATGCCTTCCTATCTGCTCACTCCTTAATCCTCTCCCCTCCGCTGTAAAACCTAACTATACACACACCATCCTTTTGCTGTCTGCACCATGAATAACGAGGAAAAATTCCTCACGAACCTTCTGTTTTTCCTAATTTGAATCTAAGCAGGGCTAACACAAAAGGAATTTCTCAGCCATGACCATAATGACTGTTAAATTAACCCCCATGTAGATGGGCCAATTAGGTGCAGCCCAATGTTGCAGTCCATGTGAGCTGGGGTTCTCCTGCAGGCTGTCTCTCGGGCAGCCCTGCTAACAAGCCACATAGCAGTCTGGGAATGTCACCAAATGTCTCTTCCTTCGTTTCAGAGACCCAATTTGTAAAATATTCTCCATAAAATAATAGTAAACAGAGATGTGGGAGTAGTGGGAAAATCCGCTATAAAACTTCCATTAGTAAATGAAAGTGGCTGTCACAATCATGTGAAAAGTTCAGGGAGGCAATCTTGTTAAACAGCCATTTTGCATAGAGAAATTTATACTGCTATAGACCTTTTCAAATAACTTTGATGTTTTCCAGAACAATTTATGAATGCTGAGCTTTGGGAGAAGAAAGAGCAATCCACCACAAAATAAAGTTGGCTAGCAATGGACATTTGGTCACAGCTCAGACACTCCATATTCGTTTATAACACACTTCTATACAACTCAGTAGGGATTTCTCTCTACTGAAGAGCTCCACAAGCTTCTTTGATTCCGTTTCATATTGGGAGTTGTTTTAAAACATCCCTGCAATCACATTAAATGCTCCAGCATCTGTGTTCCTAACACAGATGACAAATTACTCTTAAATGAATGGTGCCAAAGCCAATGGCCTCACCACAACTAAAACAGCATGTTTTCATTTGTATCGCCCTCTGAACTCTTCAAATTTGTCCTTGTCTTGAGGTGACCAGCCTTCTGAGGTTAACATTGATACTCAGAACTCTGAATTTCTTGACATACACAGCCTCAAAAACTGCAAACTTCAAAGACAAAGGACAAAAAAGCAGAGTTTTAATCTATTTCCTCAGCCAGCCATCTCCCATGCATCTAAATTTAACAGCCAGTCCTCAAAAGCATACAACCAAACCAGCCAAATACAGTTAACAAAACATTAGACCAAACACCAAAGCACAAGTCTCCTTAAAGGTACTACGGAGACAGTACTGACCCATGTAGTGGGCATGTGTGATGCTGAAGGACAGGGTAAGGACAACCAGTTGCTTCTGTGGCAGTCTTATAATAAATACACCTTAAAAACACCCCACGTATGCTACCAGTTATAGGCAGCTTTATAATGCTGTTACACAACTGTATCAAAGAGCGGCCATGTTGCCTGTCTGCTGGGTCTCTGGCCCCCTCCTCCTCCTGTACTTCCAAGGTCTCTGCTCCCTGGTTGTCTTGGGGGTCTCTGCTGCAGCCTTGTGATTGCTTTTTGCTACGTATGTCCTTATCCTAGAGCCACCAGTAATTTGCTCTGCCCAACCGTGGTGGTTCGAAGCATATACATATACAACGTATTTGTATTTATTTATAGGTATTTCTCTCATTATTGCAATGCTAAGGGGTTCGGATTTGATTCTGTTCAGGTTACAACCATCTCTTCCTTTACAGGGACATATTCAGGTAACTGTGGTCTTATGATTCAGTTGGGTAAACCGTACACTCCCTGACCTGCGTTGGCTGGTTATTGCTATGTGCCTGCTGACTGGACAGTGTATTTTGAATGCTTTGGTCTTGCCTCATCAGATACTGACTTTTTGACAATTATTTGCAAATAACCTTGCTGTAATATGCAAATGTTTTTGATAAACACTTGAATATTATAATGATATGTAGCAGGATCCCAGTCTGTATTGTTAACAATATAATAAGTGGATGAAATAATACATGTAATTGTTTAGATGCTGTGGAACTGTAAAATACATAATCCCACAAAAAAATCACCGTATATTGTTTCCAGCTGTGATGCCCATGTTGTGACATTTTGGTGGATTTGTTCAATCTTAATTTTGCTGGAATTCTGTTATTGAATAATTCACTGTCTATGTAGGTATAAGATTTTTTCCATAATTTCTTCCATCTATTGTCCCTGTTGGAGTAGTTTTAAACCAGCGTAAAGCCTGTGTGTTATTTTCAGTTACCATAATGGCAGAATTGTATGTTTGATTATGCACTTGAATCCATCTGACTGAGTGCACAGAGCACCAAACATCTTTGGATAAAGTTTGGTTTTCAATTACAAAGTGTGGTCTAACTGCCAAGATACCACATGACAAAGTACATAAAGTGTGTCCTTTTTCCAGAACGAAAAAGATAACTTTTGCATTGAGTGATTCTTCATGGTGATGGATATTTGCTGCTGTTTTCCTGAAGCAGAAGAACAATTGTCGGACAACTCTGAAGCTACTCGATTAGCTCCTTGAAAACAAAAGAATCTACCAAATTGGTGCATGCTTGCATATCATACCGATTTGTAGTGTTTTGATTGCCAATATATCTCCACAGTTTGTGAATTTATGGCCTGTACCATTTCCTAGTATTTTTTTAAGACAAACGTGAGGCCATTATCTTATACATACTTATTTTTAAATATTCCCAACATAACGCTACACAAACTGTCCTCTTTCCCAATCATAATGCTGTAAAGCTGCATGTAAGTGTATGGAATCTTCTGAAATAAAATTTACCAAAGCAGACATTTCTGCGTTTTTGCTTCTTTTAAGCCTTGGAAAATTGTATTTTGTAATAAGCTTTGCATACCAGCACACCACACAGGCCAGGTCAAAATCCAGATGGATTCTTCTGCGGTTTTTATAACACTTGAAACTAATGAAGAAGTGGATGTTAGAAAGAACATGGGTCTCCTTCATTATGTTCTAAAATGTGTAAGATTCCATTTTCCTGTAGGAATCCTTTTATCATGTCATTGTCCATCAATGATAAATGCAAATACATTAGAAATGGATCTATTCTATTTAATGTCCCACCCCTACACTTCTCAATAAAGTGCTTAGGTCTCTATCTTTCCATTCTACTCAGATTTTTTTTTTAATACATTGTCTGCATGGGTTTAGCCCAAGCTATGTTCCAGCTGACAATTCAAATATTTATGTTCAAAAGAATATTTAAGTTGATTTGTGCAGTATGCAATTCTTTACTCTAAATTCAAAAAATCTTTCAGCTTTCCATGGTGGCTTCTCTCCATGGATTTCACAGCCCTTCAAGAATAACAATCAATCATTTAATTCCTCACTGTATTCCTTTCCTGCTTTCTCTTGCCATTCCGTGCTTTTGTCTGCAGTATCCTTTAGGACCAGGCTAACATTTTCATCCTGGTTGCTGAATACACAGATGTTTCTATTACAGTCTTATCCATGATCCTGTTTACCTGTGAATTTTTTTTGACCCTTTAGTCACTGATTAGTGAAGGTTAGCACTTGAATAGGGTTTTTTCCCCCTTATTAGCCTGGTAGGTTTTTAAGTCTCACATCCTTCATTTAAAGTTTCTTCAGGTCTTCAAATAATATCTACAAAATTCTCCAGTTTCATTGTTGCTGGATTTTCTGGGCTTAGTCATCTTCTCAGCCTGGTTTAGCCCTTCATATACAAGTAGTTTGAAACCCTCTTTATAAGTATTGCCTAATGTTCTCAATCACTAACCTGGCTACATTCTCCAATAATTTCTTTTCTTGTGTATATCCCTTGGCCATTTTAATTTGCTCTTTCTTCTGCAGTGTGAAACAACTTACCAATAATTTACCAGCACCTTAAATGAACTGTCAGACCTGTCAAGTTCCTTTCCTTAATACATTTTTACCTTTTGGCTTACTTTGCATTTTTGAGTAAGTAAAGCCCAGCCAAACTTTGTTGGTGCTGCTTGATCAATTAAAGTTTGATCTTCACTGTTTAGCTACTAACAGTGCTACTTGCCAATTTTCCTGTTTAAGGATCCTAAGTCCTTTTTTGATTGTTTTAACATGACCCATGGAAAACATTCTCTGTCCATGGATTTGGACCTCATTGTGAGATCCGTGATTGTAGTTGACAGTTCATTTTCCCATGTCCTAGAGATAACGAAACAAAGGTTGTGATCCTTTCAATCCATTGCTCAATTTTTTCGTACAGGTCTGGTTGCTACCTCTTGGCTAACTGATTCCTGATTACATAGGCTGTTTGGATACTTAAAACTGTTATTACCAAATGGTGAAGGTGAAAAGACAAATATTTGAGTTAGGAACTTAGACTGTTGAGGCGAAATTGCAGCTAGATCATGACAGCAAGATAGAGGATGCTTCCTTCCTCATGGCAGATTTTCAGTAGTACTCAGTTTCCCAGATTGCCTACATCCTCCATCAATTGCTGCTTGCAGAATTAAAAACCAGTCTTCAAAGGCAGGTAACCAGATTAGTCATGCACAATCAGGTACCAAACCAGAGTTATGTTTATGGTAGTAAAACAGTATTACCATAGTACTAAGTACTACCGTGCTACTACCATAGCACTAAGACAGGAGTTCAGGATAGGATCTGAGCCATATGTTCTGCACACGTGATTCTTAAGTACAGGATAAAGGCAACCAATTGCTTTTGTGGCTGTCTTATAGACAGATTTTGAAGATACTCCACCCATGCTATCCATTATCACAGTATCACAGAATCACAGAATGGTAGGGGTTGGAAGGGACTTTCAGAGATCACCTAGTCCAACCCCCCTGACAAAGAAGGTTCACTTAGAGCAAGCTGGACAGGAACACATCCAGGCGGGTTTGAGTATCTCCAGAGAAGGAGACTCTACAACCTCTCTGTGCAGCTTGTTCCAGTGCTTTGTCATCCTCAAAGTAAAGAAGTTTTTCCTCATGTTGAGATGGAATTTCCTGTGTTCCAGTTTGTGCCTGTTGCCCCTTGTCCTGTCGCTGGGCATCACTGAGAAGAGTCTGCCCCATCCTCTTGATACCCGCCCTTTAGGTATTTATAAGCATTGATGAGATCCCCTCTCAGTCTTCTCTTCTCCAGGCTAAACAGACCCAGGTCTTTCAGCCTTTCCTCATAAGAGATGCTTCAGTCCCTTGATCATCTTCATAGCCCTCCGCTGGACTCCTTCCAGTAGTTCCTTGTCTTTCTTGAACTGGGGAGCCCAGAACTGGACACAGTACTCCAGATGTGGCCTCATCAGGCCACCAGGCCTCACCAGGGCAGAGTAGAGGGGGAGGATAACCTCCCTTGACTTGCTGGCCATGTTCTTTCTAATGCACCCCAGGATACGATTGGCCTTCTTGGCCACAAGGGCACATTGCTGGCTCATGGTCAACTTGTTGTCCACCAGGACTCCCAGGTCCCTCTCTGCAGAGCTGCTTTCCAGGAGGTCAAGCCCTAACCTGTACTGGTGCATGGGCAGCTTCTTTGGGTTGCTACACATGTCTGTATCAATGACCATCCATGTGTCTGTCTGTTAGCTCTCTGGCCCCCTGCTCTTCCTGTATTTCCAGGGTCTTTGCCTCCCCAGCTTTGTGGTTGCTTTCTGTTACACACACCCTTATCCTAGCGCCACTGGTAATTTACTCTGCCCAACCATGGTGTTTCAAAACACATATGTATATGCATATGTAATACTTCCTTGACTTGTCATTGATATCTATCTAATTCTGGTAATGTTATTATTATGGATTTGGATTCGGTTCTTTTCAGGTTGTAACACGCAGAAGAGTAAGTACAGAATATTTTCACTAAAAATGAACAGTGTGGAACTGTGACAGATGGGCATTAATCTGTCAGCAATTACATCGGACACAGAACAGAACAAAGTTGGGAAGCTGTGAGAAAACATGAACCCTGTCTTTTTTAAAGGAAAAATGGACTGGACATAAATTGAAACCTCTAACCAGCATAAGTAGGTTGTAAATCCTTGATTTTTTTAGGCAGGAACCTGGGGCAGATTGAAATAAAACATGGAAGCCAGCTCTGAAGAAAAGGCATTATCCTTGTTCAGTTTCAGAAGGACTCTCCATGACAGAGGGCCAAAAATCCAGGACCACAAATTGCTCATATAACTGTGAGACCATTGGTAGCGTTTTCAGAGAGCTTTGAGGGGTGAGCTACTGGAGGCAGACAAATTTCATACGGAGACGCATGACTGGGTTCACCAAAGAAATGTAAGCGAGGGGACAGTTAGTGAATAGCATCTGTACTAGTGGCTATGGTAGTGCCGGGGTGTCTTTGGGGCAAAAAGATCAAACACAAATTAATAAGCTGGGCTGTAAGACACTTTGTTCCTGTGGATTTTTCCTCACAGGGTTAATGTTAGCAGCGTGTGAGTTAAGTGTAACTACAGTTTTATTTTACTTTCCTTTTTCTCTTTTATTTGGAGTAAGTATTGTATTTTTGCAGTGTTTGAGGTCTGGGAATGTCATAAGACAATTGTCTAAAACATATCAAGTCTACCCATCTACCTATCTGTTTTAAGCGATGTCATATTTCTAACACTTGCCTGGCATTTGTTGCTCAGGGAAATGCAGGCTGAGATCCACTCAGCCTAGGATAGTTTGCTATGAGGTCTGAGAGCTGACAGGTGAATATAGTAATATGGTCTTGAGCTCAAAGAAATGAACTTGCAAGGTTATAAAGGGACAAAACTGTATTTTGTCATGTGTGCCAACATATGATTCATGCTTGCAATTGCCTGGATAACGGCTTGCACTGATTTATCCCATATATTTGTTTTTTTCTCATATAAAATCATGAGTATCCTTACATTTAACTGATAATTGTTTGTAGGCTCACTGAAAAAGTCTACCATTTTTACAGACAGAAGGAACTCCAGCGTAATTATCAGTTCACATAAAAACATAAACAGATGCCCCATAGCAACACATATTTTATTGCTGAGAATGTAGATTTTGTAAAAATATCCGGAGACAGTGCTGTGAGTAAGCAAGACTTGCGTGACTAGCATTCCAGATGCCCTCATGATATGGGCACTGGATCTGATTTTCAGCAATATTATAGATTTACTGAATTTACAGGGAGAGTTGGGTACTCTGGACTTCCGAAACCCCAGTCTGTTTCCTTTGTGGGTCAAAATGTGGCACCAGCAGAAAACTGTAAAAACTCTTCTGGGTGAGGCTTTTATTGCTGAGCCAGTGCCGCGTACCACTTTGGGTGCTGCAGTTGGAGCGGCGCTGAGCTTCAGCTGGTCACGCAGCAGTGAGGCAGAGCTTATTACCTCAGGCATGGAACAACGTTAATGTAATTATACAGCTTTTAGGACTAGAGCTAATGTTTCCAACAGAAATCAGAGCTGTGTTATGCCAGACTGGCCCATACCAGCTCAAGGATCTCTTTGTGAAAAAGGATAAAGATTATCTCTTCTGATGGATGCAGTGCTAGATATCTTCGTCTTCTGTGCCAACGCCTGATGCTAGGCCATGATGCTACTGATATCAAGGCTATCAGCAGATCTCACTGCAAGTGTTAGACACGGGAAAGAAACCTCTCTTTTGGAACTATGATGGCTAGGAATAGATTTTTTTTTTATTTTAAATTTAGACTTAGATTGAAACTAACTTAATGATATGATTTTGAAAGCTAAGACTGGAGGCACGTTGCTAAGCCTGAGTCAGTAATAGCTAACTTCTGCAGTATCACTTTGGCAAGAAAGGTACTCAATTACCTGCTAAAATCATCATCAGAGATGGAGAGAAGGAACAAACAGAAAATCCCTGATGGGTAGAATACCTTTCCGAAAATGCTTCTTCTGGTTTGCTTCTATCGTAGTATATTCTCATACAACTTGTTCCACTGAAAAGAAAAAAAAATAGAGGAACAGCTCTCCTGAGTAACCCAGCGAGACAGAGTCATTTAGCACAGGTAGCACAGCTAATTTCAGAGTTACCAAGCTGAACAATGTTCCTTTAACTGAGCTAGAACTATCAAACCCATTTTGCTGAGGGCTTTGTACCATCATATCCCAATTATTGAGCTATTTCTGGGGGACTCTTTTCAGCTACTGTCTGGGATATTTTGTGCAATTCTTCCACTGCACCAAGAAATGTTTGCCGGGTCAAGCAACACATACGTTTTCCTGTCAAACAAACAGATGTGCCCATCTGCTCACCCTTCAAAGGCATACTCTGTCTGATCTTTACCTGACTAATACTTGAGGCCTTGGAAACATTTTGGTCATAAGGAGTTAAATAAGAAGTGGACTGTTATTTCACTGGGACCTCACAGCCAGACAGTCTGAACAGGCCTTCTGCTTCAGGTCACTTCTATTCTGCTCATGCCTGCGTGGACAGAGTGCATCTCCATCTGTCCTTGCCGAGGTGGAAGTAGCAGAATATTTTGCCCTACTTTCAAAGCTACTGACATAGAATTGCTATGTTTTTCTGGGTACTGTTTAGCCACAGTGTATCTTTGCAGTGATAGGCGGGATGCTGGCATAGCAACTGAGTAGTATGTAGGACTTTTTTTTACAGATTCCATGTACAGATGATGCCTATATCTCCCGTAATTTCATCTACCTGATAAAGGACAGTGAAAATGCAGTAACACAAAAGCAGTTTACATTTATGTAAGATGTCTCAATCACAGAGCTGTAGAAGTGTAGGACTACAAAGCAGTGTGAAGTTTCATTTACTCTGTCCCTGCCCAAAGGCCACATTGGCTATACTTGCCATTCCTGGCAGGTGTCTTCTCCTTCAAGAAGTCCAGTGATACAACACATTATCTCCAAGAAATCTGTTGCACTTCCATGTGTTTCATATCACTAGAACATTGTTTACTCGCACGTAGCTTTAGTCTCCTTTCCACTTTCGCCTGAAGCTTGTTACTGCGTTGCACCTCAGGCTTCTCTGCTTTAGGCTGTACATCCCCTCTTCTGTCAATCTTTCCCAATAGATCATATTTTCTGCACCTCTGATTGTTTTTGTTGCTCTCCTCAGGGCTTTCAGCAGTTAGTCCACAGCTCTTTTTGGAGCGTAGTAGCTAAAACTAGAAGAAATACTTCTTCTAAGTCCCTGTCATTGTCAAAGAGAAGTGATGGATTACTTTATGTATCCTATAGGCTACATTCCTGCTTGCACATTCATATCCTAATAAAATACAGTTTATACAGATGAATCTACAAAATGTAATATGGAGCATTCATTAAATCATGCCACAGCTATGTGATGCATAACACCATTGCTGTTTTTGTTTTAAAGTTATGTTGTTAAACAACTTGCCCAGTTGTTACACAGTGAATCAATACCAGCAGCATCCCAAGAGTCCTGCTTCCTATTGCCTGAAGGTAGCCTTAAATCACACTACAAATGCCAAGCCTGATCGTTATTAATTCTGAGCAACCTTCAGTCACACAATTAGTTCTCTTGGAGTTAGTGGGATTCTTCACACAGAGGATGACCACCATGAAGCTGGCCAAAGGATTAGCCCTATTTAAATTTGAATGAATATCAACCTGTGTGAAAACTGAGGAAGAATAAATGCCCAAAGAACCAGGGGTGGCAAATGATACAGCATGTTGTATATATTGTGCTGATATCTCCACCCTGTAACTGACAATCAAGGATTTAACACGCAGTGCCTGACTGAAGCTTTCAAAGAGCTTGATAGAAACTCTACTCCCTTTGGCTTTTTATGCAATTTGGGTCTCTAAGACAACACAGAGATCCCTGCCCTAGCTGGAGGTTTGGTGGTTATTGATAAGACATTAGGAGAGAGCAGACATTAATTATCTGTGCTTATAAATTAAATTCAGTTTTTTAAGCATTGTAGCATCTTGTCATTAAAAATATAGATGCTGAATGATTGGAGTCTAGAGCCCCACAGAACTCGTCAGCAGATTCCATGGTAGGTATTCCCTTTGGAATCAATTAAAAACATCTTCTACAAATCCGTTTCTTCTTATCCTCATTTAAAAGGAATACACAAACAGCATATTTAGGCAAAGGAAAAAAGGTTTTAACATCAATTACACCAAATTAGGTAAAGATTCTCTAATAAATTGCTAAGCTTGACACCATATGAACATATTTAACTGAAACCTTAACTTGATTTAGTCAAAGTATTCACTGTGTGCCATGAAAATAATTTTCATGGGTTTGCTGGTAAGCCTTTCACTCTTTAAGGAATGAAAAATAGACTTAATACTGAAATCAGTCCTCCAGACCTACTCTTTATGCCATATTTAGAGGAGACTACCAGCAAAATGTCTGATTCTGCAAGTGCTTGAGCATTTCAGCCTCTTAATTTCTGTGACTAATGAAACTCAAAGGTTATTTGTTTGCCTCGACGTTTACGGGCTCATAGCTGTACAGAGTGAGGTCATCAGGGCTATTCTGGGCCTCATCTACTTTAACTAAATTGTGGTTGGTCCTGGAGCACTAGCAATGAGTGAAATAATAACAATACTTCACCAGTTTTTGCTTGAGAGACTAGAAATTATTTTTCCCTTGCAGGTGGCAATTTCTTCCATTGGCTGGAAGATGGGCACAAAGGCCCATGTTCTGGGACAATCAAGGAGCTGAGCAATGAATGCCCTGGCAGCAATCAGCTTTTGCTCAGGTCCTTGTGCATCCAGGAAGCAGCCTCAGCATAACCAGGGTGGGCTGAGGGGGCAAATCAGACTTTGATCCCATTGGTTCTTTATCCAACACTATTGTTATTGAGGAACTGTGCTTGTTGACAATTGGAGCAGCCTCCCTTACTGGCTTTAATTTCAAGGTAATGGCTCTGAGTTCAGGGTGATGGCCCCCAAAGCATGTCTGATTTCTATAGTCCTGGCTTTATGGAGTTGAAATCCAGGCTCTCGGGGAAGTCTGCTCCAAAAGGAACAAAGTTTATCTTTGTTAGGTGATTAGGTTATGGAGCATAGAATTGAATAGATTATTCCCATAGATAAAGAATTTATATTAATGAGGAATAGATATTATGGCAAAAGACATAAATGGAGAATTATATTGCAACAAAATTATGTACTGACAGCAGTGTTGAAGCTCCAGGGCATTTGCCTCATCAGTACAATGCATCTAAATAACTGCTAACCTTACATATATTTGTGGAACAATTAAAAAGAATTGTGCCAAAATGCTTTTTAAGAAAAAAAGTATAACCTAGGCCTGATGAATTCCACCCATTTATTAAATCAAGACTAATGATTAATATCAGGGTTTAGTATATTTTAGGACTAGGAAAAAGTCTTTCAGTACAAAAACTCCAAAAAAGTTTTATTCTTACAAAAGAAAAAACCCAGCCCCTTCAATACTCTTCTATTCAAAGTTCTCTTGGAGCAGACGTGCTTCCCCCTTGCCTCCCCTTTTCCTTTTCTCAAGGCTCTGCTGAAGACATTCTTTACTGTCTACACCCAGGATTAAGAAAATGACCTTGGAAAGCAGTGATGCAGAAGACTCTCTCATGGGGAAAAGTGCTGGAAGAATCTCTAAAGAGTTTTGAGACTTATATATATATGCCACAACATATCAGCCAGTTTTGCGGAGATCTGAACCATTGATCCCAGCTCTAGACCTATGGGAATACTTTCAGTACTTCTTCCGGCAGGCCAGGGCAAAACATTGATGATTGGATTTATCTGTTTCACAGCTTCCACACTTGTGCATGCTGAGATTTCTACTTGACCAGTAGGGTTCCCAACTCTTGTGAATGTATGAATGCAGAGAGTAGACACTCATGGCAAAGGTAATTTACTGGCCAGTAAAAAGGAGAAACTGTTATTTCTCCTGAGAGTTGAAATAAAGACTGCCATATCTGGCAAAGTATAGAAACTGGTGTGATGAGACATTTCACAGAGCCACCACTGACCAGAGCACAGAGTGAGGAGTCAGGAGATCGAGGCCCTTGGTTAAATTTTATCAGTGATCCTGGGCAAATCACCTCACCTTCATATGCTTCAGTTCTTAACCTATAACATGAAGAAAAGATACCAAATGCTTTTAAAACTGGTTTGGGATTGAGTGGTAAAAAGTATCTGGCTATTAGAATCAGGAAACAAGAAGATACATGAAGTGGTTTAATGTTTATAAATATCACACAACCCAAGAAATAGTGTTTGTGATAAAAATTAATCTTTTGTTTATACCTTCCCATGCTGTGACAATCATTCAGATATTAAATATCAGACACTATTCTCACACACCCAAATGTATAGCCACTGTTCTGGGTTTTTTTTTGTCAAAGTAATTCCCTATTCCTATTACTTCCAACACTTATATTCCTTATTATTTGCTTTGGTATTGAATGTCAAGAAAAAAGGCAGTTGTATTCAGTTCTGTACACAGAGTCAATAAAAATATTGTGTGCACAACAGGGGAAATCAGTAACTGTAACTGTCTTGATTGCAGTTGTTGATGCAGATATTAAAAATTGTAAAATAGCATAGGCAGACTGTACTTCCCATTGAGGTATTCCTCATGGCAAAATTAACCTGTCTAGACAGAGATGTCCATCTGAGGTGTCCAGGACATCTATAAGCGCCAGCAGATACATATCAGTATCTGCACATACTTATACCCTTTTGGATCAACAACTGGAAACTGGGCAGTACACCCCAGTGTAATCTGCTTGCACGTGTGAGCCTTAAAACCAAGATATTTTTAACTTTGAAAATATTTCTAGGAAGGACATAAAATACAATTCACATGTCACACTTCAAATGAGAAAGCTACCTCCAATCCCTCAATGTTTCTTGTCATATATTTCTTTTGTAAGACAGAAACATACGTCAATTAACCATCCCTGAAATATGGATCCAAATCGAGGTCTCACAAAATGTGTTGTTAACAACACATACTGGTGGTGTGTTTCCATTGCATCAATTGTTTTAATGATAAATAACCCTCACAAAACGGAATGGTTTGTTGACAGACAAAAGCACAATCTAACAACGGACTATTTAGACTTGCAAATGACAGAACGCTTAATTATTCCGAAATAACATTTCCCCGTTAGACTATGATCATTAAATCCATCATCCTTCAGTTTATGTGCATGAAACATTTATCATGTCTTCTACAAACAGGAGTCAGTCATCTAAATATAGATTTTTGGACCATCCATTTCATCACAGCATTTCATCGAAAGCCTAGGATTTCATTTATTTTCAGTTACAGAGATAAAGTGTTTGTAAACGACGTGATAAGACCATAAAGAAAAGTGAAGTGAAATTCAGCTCCATACAAAGATGATAAATACAATACCTAGTTTGAACACTGGGATTATTGTGAGAGAAAAATGAGATATCGGAAGTCAGCAGCTATGTTTAAGATAAGAACTTTTTTCTCCTGTGAATTTTTCATTAAAGTCAGGGCCAATAAAGAATTATCTGAATGATTCCATTTTTTAAAATGGCCGTTAGAGACATCAAACTAAAAAAACCCAAACAGAGAACAACTGGAACAAAAAGGAAGCAAATTCTGTGGTACTCTACCTCTTGTGCTGTGGAATTACCGAAGGACTGATTCTCAGTTACTGAAAAAGCCTGAAAATATTTCTATTGCATTAAAATGTGCTCTGTTCAGAAGAAGTGTGATTTTCAAATGCTCATTCAAGGAAACTAAACCAGAATCCTTTTCTTCAAACAATATCTAATCTGTGTGTTTCTGGGTGTTTCCAGCAGAAGCCTGAGCTTTCAGTTCAAAACCTTATTTGGGCACTTTGCTTACACACATTTGGGACATTCATAAGAGCATTTAATCTGTACCTCTGGGCATTTTGGCTTCACCTTCGCATGAGTTCACTTTGGCAGGATTTATTTCCTCCCTCGCCCCCACCCCTTCACTCTCTTTTTCTATTTGGCAGAGTAGCAGCTTCTCTCCAAATCACTGCACCCAAGCCTATTTGAACGATTGTTTTTACTTTTGTAATGCAATCTAAATCATAACTATCATAATGAGAATGTGCTTGCATAATTCCTGTGGGACTTACTTTACACAGACTGCACAGTGGAGAACATTCTTATTTTATTTGCCAAGGTAACAAGATTAGTTCTTTTCTGTGCTTTTTCTCACTGCAACTATATAGCAGATGAACTTTTATTTCCTCTTTCTACCTGTTGTTTTTTTTTTCTTCTTGATACACAAAATCTAAAGAAGAGAACTAAATAAATAATGGATGTACAACATGTTCTTGGCTTCTGTATATGCCTACAGGTGTTTTTTCATCATAGTCATTTGGCTGGCAAAGTGGGAAAGTGCTTGCAACCCAAGTGTTAGCTTGCATAATGAAATTCAAAATATGGCACAGAAAGGAAAGAAAACATTAGGTTTTGTATATAGTCTCTCTAGATGGCCTTGTTGGGGGAGCTATCTGGAGATTAAACATATATCTCTATCATACCAGAAACTGCATTAAGAAAAAGTTAGGGTTACAGAATGGTTGATGTTAGAAGGGACCTCTGGAGGTCATCTTGTCCAACCCTTTTAACAGAGACAAGGATTTAAAAGTGAGGAAATACTAGATTTCAGGTAGTCTACATAACCTTAATTTGTCCTTCCCCTGAGTATGCATTTAAACAGAGCTTTGATTACATGTGTTAAACTTATTTTTCCATTTGGCCCTCATATTATTTAATGTACTGGATTCAGAGAGCTCACAGAAGAGGAATTAGATGTTGATGGGTTTTTAAGCTGACTGAATTCCCTTTGTGATATCTTTAAGCCTTTTGTTTTTAATACACACTACTGAAACTTCTGTCACCAACAAAATCATTACACTTCCTCCTGTGTGTTTATATCATGATAGAGGGTGAGACCCCATTGAGATACTTTGGCTTCTAGTTCTCATTTTCAGTGCTTACAAAAATGTAGATTTCTACCTCACTCCCTCACACCGGGATTCTTGAAAGGACAATGTTAATTCAAGCACTTCCTCACTTTTGAATACTTCAGAAGTTAATGACCCTTCTATACATTTACTGCTCATCCTTTCTACTATGTGGTTCCTTAAACTTGTTTGTAAAGCACCCTGTGAGCAAAAGCCAATCCACCAAGAGAGTTTAGCAAAGTTCAGGTCAAAGCAGTTGGCTGCTGCAGTCATACAGACCTATCAGGGCAGCCCCCAGCTGGTTTTGGACATGTCCTGTTTAAGACACTAGACATTTGATATCTATCATATGGATTCACTCTGAGATGAAAAGAAGTCTTGAGCATAGACTTAAGCACATTGATCCACGATGCAAGTGCTTCCCGATCCTTGTTGCAAGTGCTTTCTGTCCTCATTGCTTTAAGTAAAAATCTACATTGTCCTTGAGAAGAGCTGAACTCTGAACACTACTGATAGATGGGTCTATAGGGCTATCATGCCTGATTTATGCAATGTGTGTGAATGACATTGTGAGTGGCCTTGGACTTGCTAAATAAATATGTGTGTGTGTGTATGTATATGTGTGGGTATTCTCCACAGAGAAGGCAAATATACACTGTGCACAAGATGTCATAGTTGTATGAGAAGACAGCATGCTTAGTTCCAATAGAGTATTTGGAGAATTTACATTTTAACAGGATATGAGCGCACGAGAATTTAGTTTTTTAGGAGATTACAGCTGGATCAGATTTCCACAGGAGTGACAGAAGATAAGTCTTGACATCAAAGCAATTTCCTTATGGAGTTTCAATCTTTAGCGCCAAAGCTCAAACATGCTCGAGTCTCAACATGATGGTTGCAAGAGTTCTTAACATGACTAAAAGGATGTATTTTTACTAACTATGTTCTTGGAATTATCTGAGCCATTTTAGCAAAAACTTTCCAAAACCAATTCAGTTAGAGACAGACACCCACCATAGAAAATTTAAGCTGTAACAGTTAAATTTTGGCAAACTGTATAAGTAACTGAATGTAAGTTCTTATAAAGGAGCATTAGCCAATCTTAGCTAAAGGCATTACTTCTCCTATGATGTATACACATACATGAATAACTAATACGTTTACTCTTGCTACGCATGTACATACACATTATATATGCTTATGTATAACAGGGAATTAGCGTAATAGTTTTTAATGCAACTGGCAATCAGAAAGACACGGCTTTATGCGGAGCAGTAGCTTGTACTCTTTAGGCAGAATTCTGAAGTTGAACACTAACTTCCAAAGCTTCCAAATTTATCACATAAATTTAGACTTCAGGAAAAGTGTCAGCCTGATGCTTGTTAAGAAAGAAGTCCTTTGTTTGGGTATGGCACAGGGCAGCACAGAGAGCAGCAGCCCAAGCTTCCTACGTGGCTCTATCAGATGTCTCATCCCTGACCTGGAATAGGAGGGAGGTGAAAGGTTAGTCCATTCTTCATGCTCATTCAATACTTCACGTCTCTGTTGAGTGCCAAAAGAGTATCAATTACTGCCAGTTGTGTGTTGCTTTTTGTAATGTGGACTCTTGTCCATTAAGAATTGGACTGAGGCCACAAAACCATCTCATTGAGCCTGTTGGAAAGTCATCTTGATGGCAACGGCTCTTCCATCATTTCCACAATTGCTGGATTTGAAACAGATACCTGGATTTAATGTACTTCATTATTTGAGTCATATAGCTTCCCAACTTTTCATTTGTGTTTGGAGAGGAGATGTCAGGGCAGGAACTCTCTCTACTAATACTGATAAAATAGAACGGTAATTACAATCTTTCAGTACAGCCAGGATGCCTGGTAAATCTATGCTTTTCTAGTCAGGACCTTGTTGTAAGAAAGGTCATGAAACATTATTCAGATAAAATTGCTCTAGTCAGGCAGTGTATGCACATTCTTAATACTCCCTGCAACAATCTAATTTATGGGATACTGCAGTGAGAAACAGGCTGCGATGGTGCTAGTGTAACAGTATCTTAGCAGCAAATAAACACAGTGCGAGAAACTCTTCCTTTTAAAAACAATGTAAAGGAAAGACATTCAATCCCTTGGGCAATTTCTTTTCAAAGCATTTGCATTCTACAATACCAGTGAGATTCTCAGTGCATCACATGGGGGATATGGACAAATGCCATCTATAAGTTAATTAGTTTTGCACATGCATTTCACAGGCAACATTTCAATCACTTTGCCCTTACTATCAGTACTTTTGGGTCTGTGTGCATGTAATTTATCCTAAAAATGCAGAATTCTGTTTACAAATTATGGCTTTATCTAGGCAAGAATGCCGTACTGATTTAATTTCAGCCATTTTCTAACTGGATATAGTTACACTTTTACAAAAAGCTGTCATGGGTATCCTAGAGCCCAGGATTTGAGTCCTTCCAAGCACAGACTTTCTGCAGCCATTCCTTTGCCTCTCTACGTTCTTCCCCATGACCCATATTTCAGGCCTGCTCTTCCCAGCCCTCTCTCACATGCGTACATAGCAGCGCTGGGATTTCACAAGCTTTCCCTTCTAACTCTTTGCCTCAGGAGCAAGAGGAGCAGGAGCAGTGATAGATAATTCAGAAAGGAGTGGCTGGTGCTAATAAAGAAAATTCTCTCTGCCAACACAAAGACTCCACCCCAGTGTGCTGCTGAAGATGGGGAGGCTGTGCCGGGGCAGTATCACTACGTGCTTGCCCTGTTTCCCTACTCTTTTCTAGGCAATAGCTACAGGACAGTGTCAGAGCCAGCACGCTGGGCTAGGGAGCCTTTCGTTCCCACTCTGCTCAGCTGGTTTTGGTATTCCTGCTGCCGGGTTACTGCACTGACGGTGCCGGCAGCAAATGTTGAGCCCCTTTGTAAGCGCAAGCCCAGTTTGTGGTTAATGCACAGCACACCGTGAGAGGCTGAAATTTGGGCCCACTAATTAGCGAGGGCCTCAAATCGCGGGGCTCAAATCTGGATCCAAACTCCTCTGGAGTTTCAAGTTATTCAGGTCTACGGTTTTGGCTCTGGCTCATCTGTCCTAAAAACAAAGTGAAGTTGACAAATGTCTCTCTTAGGCAGCTGCCCCGAAGGACAGAATATCATTACAAAAAAGACATTAAAATACAAAAGGCCTTAGTAATTTGTGTAGGGTCTAGTTTCCAGTAATGCTATAAGAAGCCTGCCAGCATTTTGGTGAAAAGGGCCTGCAGCACAAATCTTATTAACCAAACTGAATGAGGAACAAAACAGCCTCGTTTTGCACTCCCGCCGAAGTCAATGGCAGAACTCCCACTGGCTGCGGCGGTGCATGATCCAGCCTTTGCAGTATGGAATATGAGCACTTTCCATTAATTACCTGGTCAATTAGTTACCAAGGGCTTTTCATGCAAGAAAGCAACCCTGTTTAGCACACCGTTTATGCACCATGTTTAAGAGTTTAATATGGTCTCAAACACAAATAGATTTAAACCTGCTATTTTTCCTGAACGTGAACTTCTATGAACACCAGTAAAAAGTATAATGAATTTAAAGCGTAGTACAACCCAGGATCTGATCATCCTCATAAAAGACTAACCATACTGCATTCCAAAGTGAAAATTATAGAACACTTTCTATTTAGCACCAAGTCTTCATAAGGACATGGTGAAGCAAATTTTACTCTCCTCTCAAAAGGTAACAGCTACCCTGCATGCAGTGCTCACTAACTGCTGGATTCACTAAGATACTTAGGAGCCAAAACCTTTCTAGCCTCAGTGAACCCGTGTGTAATAAGAGCATCCATGCAGAAGGTGAGAGAGATGTATCTGGTGTGCTTTAAATTCATGACATAGCTTACTATTCGAAACACGAGAGAGCAACATTAGTGACGATTTCATTGCTGATGAAAGGCTGCAGGTAAGTATCAATTCACTATTTACATGAGAGTGCACCATGGGCTACGGACAAAGCTGGGGAGAACTCATTTTTCCCAGGCTTTTCATTGACCATGCTGATTAAAAAAAATCGTCATCATATTTTATATTGAAATTTTGATGTTAATTAATTAATTAAAAGAACATCCTGTACTGGATTCTAAGTTATTTTCATTTTTAAATGTAATTTATGCTGTGCCAATGATTAATTTTTATTTATTTTGCTCTTTTTTAGTTCACTGATCTTGTAAAAGCTTTTAATTCTCTCCCGTCTTCCTCCACTGCCAACATAGCTCAGTATAACCCAGACTTCTTAGCAAACATTGCTACACATGCCAGTATTCTGTCTAATTTTAACTAAACATTCAATAATGCTAAGCTATTTTAGTATCTTGGGCCTACATTCTCAAAGGTATTTAAGCACAGAACTCCTGTGAGGATCTTGGCTTTGTTGCCTTCTAAAAATGCTAGAACTCCCATACGTTCTGACATGGCAATGGTAAATGAACAACTAATACTGCTGCTGTATTTACATAAACTATTATAAATTACATTCTTTCAGTGTAGAACATGATTATTAATCATCCCATTCAGTTCTCTGTTATATGCAACTAAATAAGGAACACAGTGGGCCCTTTGTAATTACTTACCCTAACTTCAGTTTTAAAGCCAAACACATTGTGACCCTATACTGATTTTGGGTTTATTAAACAGACTTTTCTATTATATGAAAGAAAAGAGAAGAAAATGTTTACGTAAAATTTTTGACATTTATTAACCCCACTGAAATCTTCCTCATATAGTAGTCAATAAAATGTGCAGTATGTACATATGGGTATAGTAATTAGCACGTATGTCAGAGTAACAAATGAACTCTTTCTGTCAACACAGAACAGGCCAGGAGAAGGGTAAATCAAGACTATTCTCTACTCATGTGGAATCTAAATAATTCAAAAATAATCTACTGTCCTCAAATGCTACAAATTATTAAAAGCACTGAAATATTCAGGTCTATCCTCATGATTGTTTGTGCACTAAATTATCACCACCCAAAGTCCTCAAATTGATGACCCAGCTCTCCCCTTCCACTGTCTGTTCCCCAAATCTGTTGCAGTGCCTAATTTTCTCCTGCTTAATTAACACTGGCACTAAATTTAGAATTGTCACAGACTGAAAGGACAATTTACGATCTAGGCATTCCTGTATTAGCACTAATGGAAATAGTACTTGGGGAAATATTAATCTAAATTTGAACATGAGTTTAGGGTCATATTTTTCTCCGTCCTGCCTGGTATATTTGCAAGCAGATTATGTGCCCATACTAGACTTCAGATAACAGACTCTCAGCCACGGAACTCTAAAACGTTGGTTTGTATACAGAAATATCATGCTTTGGCTGGTAAGTCAGGGGTATTCACAGCACTGCCTGCCCGGGGAGTGCAGAAAATTGCACCGCCCTACAAAGAAACGCCGAGGCTGTGGATGTTACGCTTTCTGGAGGGGTAATACAGCTTCATAAACAGTTTGAACAGTTAAAGCAGGGAAACCTGTATGTCCTCTGCTACAAGGCTAGTTGAGATGGGAAGCAAGAGAGTGCTCTCTCTCTGCTTTGCACTGCAAGCACCCAGCTGCAGGAGGTGAGAGATGCTGCTTCTGTGTGCCTCCCACACTGCCTGCCTGAACACTGCTTTTGTGTAGTCTGGCCCATAAACCCCATTTCTTGAGAATGTGGCCCTGTGTCTTGAACTATCTTGAGAGAATCAAGCCTTCTGAGGTTCAGCATCTAACGAATTCTGCCCCTAGGCAAGGAAGTGAATGGCCATTTAATCTCTTCTGCAGCTGCCCAGCGAATGTATGCAGAGCACCATGAGGAGGGAAACAAGTACGAGAGGTAAATGATGACACAGAGAGAAGAGGGTTCATGCTCTTAAAATACTGGAGCTAATGAGGAGCTGGAAGATGGCTATAGGCCTAAGAAAAAAGGGCCATGCAAATAGTAGGGGAGATTTGGATGGGTGAGTGTCTGGGAAAATAAGAATCATACAAGTGCCTTGAAAAAAAGGAAGAAGGTAGGTGGGGAGAAGAATGTGATGGAGAGGTAAAATCCTGAAAGCAGATTTAGAAATTATGATATTACCAAGGAACCAACAGGAGAAGCAGTGAGCAGAAGATTAAAAGTGAGGTGGACTGAGAAAGGCTGTGTACAATGCACAGAGAAGCTGCTAAGAGAGGTACAAAGAGGTTCCAGACAAGGAAATCCAGGGAGCACCACTGAGGATTGTATCTTGAGGGGCTTGCTGTGAGGCACAGAAGATATAAATCTGTGATTTCTTCTGATGGTTTTGTTTGTTTGTTTGTTTGGGTTTTTTTGTTATTCCCTCTTTGACACAAGATTAGTTTCATGAGACATAGCTCTGAGGATTTCAACACCTTTCCACGAAAGGCATCCCATTGATTGAAAGAAAAAACTTTCAGAAAGCATAGAAAGCCTCCTGGTCTCCTGCTAGTGGTTCAAATGTTCTCCCAGGAAGCATTTTTCATCTTAGAATAAAAGCTATGTTTTGAGTGATGTCAAAAAGATAGGAGGGCATATAAGGTGTTAGCATGTTTAGTTACCAATGGACAACAGTTCTCATAGACTACATACAACTCAGTGTGGTTGGCAAGTCCACTCAAAAAAAATTAGAAGAGATCTCTAGAGGTCTCAGATATCTCCAGATTTGATCAGAGTGATGTTTTGAGATCTATGCGGAGATCATTAGCACAGCCTCTCACATAGAGGTTACTTGGACTGCAACAGCCAAGTAGATAAAAATAGTCTTCCTTAATACAAATTGAGAGAAGTAATAGAAGTCCATTTCCCGTTACAGAAAGAAAACCCACAAATAGTCTCCTATCACTGGACTACTCCTTTTTTATGCATTTTTGATCATTATTTATTATGCATGGAAAACATGTTCATGCTAATAAAACCCATTATCATCTACTTCAATGGCATGTGGTCAAATGTATTTAAAACAACAACAGTAATAATATATAATATACCCTCTTTTTTTTCCCTGAAAGGTAACCTTAGGCAGTGTTCCTGAACTCTTTCAGATAATTTTGCCTTAAGAAAAAGCAATCTTCATTGAGTACTGTTGGCTAAACCTTTTAAAACCTTTCATTTAGGGGATGCTGCTGTCTCTCATCTCACTGTGCCTGAGATAATATAACTTCATACTCCTTTGGTTTTCTCAGTCTCACAAAAGGTTTTTGATATTTCTTATGAATTTTTGATTCTGCATCTCAATTATCTAGTAGCTGAATAGCCAGAAGTTTGAAAGATTCCAACTATTACTCACCATGACTAATTTTTTTAAAAAAGAGCTTTATGCCACATATGAGTGACTCCTTATCTGCCGTTTGCAGGAAAAAAAAAAGTACAGGGAAATAAACATAGTGATCTGTTAAATTATGGATAAAGAATGCACTATTTTATGGCTATTTATAAAAATAATGAGCAAAGCATCAAAGAAACTTTGTTTTCGAATTCTAATGAAGGAGACAGATTATTTCCTTCAGTTTTCCCCTATCACAATGCACACAGAAAGAGGGAAAATTTCTGAGGACAAAGAAAGCAAACCCATAAGTGCATGTTTTTTCAAGAACTTCTCCACAAAATGACCCAGGAGTTGCTAGAAATGTTTGGATTTGTGTATGGAAATCACCCAGGCATGGGATAGTAGGAACATAAACCATGCACAGAGAGGAAAAGGCTCTTCTGAAAATGTTTTTATGGTATTAAGGCAAATAGTGAGCTGCACATGAAGTACAAGCTAAACAAAACCACTAGGCCCAATTTTTGGCTGCTTTTCTCTGCTCAGCAAGCAGCACAGGTAAAGCCAGCTTAAAGTATTCTTTGAAGATTTGTGGTTATATTTTGCACTGATTTTTTCTTCTATTATTCCACTGGAAATAGGTTTCTGCTTGGAAAGGGGCCTCCACATGTCCATCAGTTTAGTTTATTATTTCCTTTACAGTAGTTACTATACTACCTCTAAGTTTATGGAATTAGCAGGTGTTTGTGGACTAAAAGGCAGATAGTAGAAGTCCATCCAAACAGTATTTGGAAACATGGTGAATATCTCATTGTGCACTAGTCCTACCACAACGTTTCCACACTGCCTGCAGATACTGACTGTAGATGCAGTGGCTCAAGCCAGATACTTGGAGGACTGAAATAACGCTGGCTGAAAGGTGCGGATGATTCAGATACGGAGCCAAAACACAGTATATGCCTCAGTTCATTAAATGGCTCAGTTTCTCTTACACATTAGTCCCAGATACTTTGGATGGTCAATGTAAGGGAACAAACCCCCACTTTCCTATCTCTTTTTGCTACAGGAGGGAATCAGTGGCTTCTTCCCAGCTTAAAATTGGGCCTTGGCCCAATCAGTGTCTCCATCCGTTATTGGTGAAATTTCCTGTTTTTGGGACAGCAAATGAAAACACTTCAATGACTTCAGTTTATTTAGTTTATTGCTGCCATAGGCTACAAAGAGCACTTTGCTGCAGCCTCTGCACCGCTCAGCGTTTCCCTCCCTTGGTCCTGATCCTTCAAGCTGCTGACAACTCTGGTCACTGCTAGCTCAGAGACTGTCTGCCTGTCCATAGTCCATGGCATCTGTGGGGATCCTGTAGCTTTGCAGATGTTATCCAAGGCCTGTCTGGCAAGTGATCATACAGGGTTTTCTTAACGTGTATGCTGCCTGGTTTGGACAGTCACAACTGATCTTGTAGTATTGCTTTCTTTCCTTGACTGGGCAGCCTACAAGCTAACCTTGGACAATCAAGCACCGCAGCCATTTGCACATTTGACCTGAAATCTGACCTCTGTGAACACTCAGCAAAGCTTGGCCCCTAAAGCAATTATGGAAAGTGAAAAGATATAGCACACCTGAAGGGAGCCCATTAATAAAACTGCAATTTTTTTTTTTTTTTTTTGGCAGTGTTACCTCTAGTCTCGATGCTTTTGGCATAAATGATCTAAGAAGTGAGGTTTTTCCCTTACAGCACAGGCAACCAGGTGGTTTCCCTAAGGCTCAGCATCAGTTGTGAAAGGGGCTGGCAGTGAATACCAATCTGATGGGGATAAGGGGCAGATGATTTCAGCCAATGCAACTGTGGCACGCTAACGTGATTGCCAGAGAACTGAGAGCTTTGGTAAATCCATTGCTCATATGGCAAAATACACTGCTAAAAGATCCCAGCAATATTTAGAGTAGGAAGTTTATTTTTCCCAGAATTGCTTTTGTTTTCTTATTCCATTATTCTTATAATTTTTCTTCTGTTTCCTTTCAACATGATTGTTTTTCAAATTCTAAACAAAAGAGTAAGACAAATTATTCTGCAGCAGTATATGAGCTGGCATAGAGTAACAGAAGGAGCCATTATGATCTGTCAGACAACTACTTATTTAGGGACTTTTGAAACCACTGGTAATTGACTTAGTAGAATAAAACAGCTTCTCTGGAACTGATGGAGTCTATTGTTTAAGTACTTACCACATTTGCTGCAAGCCGTTTAAAAAATGTTATTGACCCCAGTTAAACTATTACAGACATGAAGGAATGGTGAAAGTGTAAGGTGCAATGGTGCTATTTAATACAGCTTTACTAAACTGACTGCATAAATACAGATTTGAAGACTAAGGTGGGGTGGGGTAGGGGGAGTTGGTCACAAATCTAAACCCCAGTGGCAAACACCGTCAGTAACAGAGGCAGCTGGAGACTGGAAGAAACAGATTATAATATGCAAGGCACTCGGCTGTGTCAGCCTGACAGCCTCTCTGTCTGCTCCACAGGAGTCCTGTGAAGGTTGCCATGGGCTCAGATCCATGTGTCCCTGATGCATATTCAATACCAGACCCCATCTCACTCTCCAGAACAGGGTAAGTTGTGCAGACATACAAGACTGACACATGCACACAAGCAGCCACATCAGCTGGAGCAGGGAGCTGGTTGCCTGGCGATATCCAGGGACCTAGGGGAGTCCCCAGGGTCCCTCAGAAGCATAGAAATCCTGAGAAGGCATTTGTAAATCTAAAGTTTAAAATCTGGGCACCTTGTCAAACTGTGCTGAACAGTCTGATCGCAGTGGTTGCTGTTCATGGAGACAGATGTGGGCTTGCTTTAATAGAGCTACAGCACGGCTGTTGCATTAAGGAGCTCAGAGGCTCCTCGTTTCCAGTTCTGTGGTTAGGACACCCTTCTGGGAGGTGAGAAATAGGAGTCTGAATAAGCTCCATCTGAGACAGGCACTGAACAGTCTCCCACATCCCGTGCTCCAGTCTCTGAGAATTCAGATGCAAAAGGTTGTATCCCTAGTGGAAATTGCCTGTGCTTTGTATTAGAGAGAAAGAGAGGATCAGTGCCCGGTGAGAATCCATTGCTTTGCTTCCTTGGCAAAAGGAATGCAGATAAGGACTGGCTGGCATACCCTTTTCCAGGTTTTCTCAGACAGGATGAAGTACACAAGCTCAGTGGGTCCTGGCAGCAGCTGATTTATGTGATTTATGTTCATGTGCTCCCACAACTAGTCTGTATGTTCGCAAGAGGTGCAGTGCTATGTGGATGGGCCATTCTTACTATGCATGTGCTGCCCTCTTGATCTCCATACGTGCTGCGGACATAGCCAGGTTTTTCATACTGCTCTTGTTGCTGCTCTGACTTGTTTGTTGGACATTGGGAACTCTTGTTTCTCATCTGATTGTGTGCACAGTCCTCAAATTCCCCTTGAGCAAAATTCCCAGCTGGAAAGAAAGGACATATATGGGCTTGAACAGTTCCTGCATCTGCCAAAATGTAGATTAAAAAACTTCAAAAATCGCTAACAAAATTTTTGAAGAATTGTAACTTTTCCTTGCAAAACCTTGTGACCATTGAAACGGTGAAATATTTTAGAATGGTAACTTAGCACACTGTGGCAATTTCAAGTTCCAGTGATAATATGGACACCTTCTTACCTGAAATATGGAAATGTTCATGGAGATGCACGTGCTTGTTGAAGATGTTGTCAGCTACCGCTAAGGAAAACAGAGACCTATCTATCTTTTTCAAGTTCATAGCATGACATTGGGAACAGAAATGAGAAAAGATGAGGTCTGAATTTGCCTTTACTGTGCTTGTACAAGTCTGACTCACTTTGCTCTTTCAGTGGAATTACTCCAGATACTACTCCACTGACAGAAGAAGAGAATTTACCTTACTTAGATTTCTGCCCACACAAAACAAAATAAATGCCAGTCTCGAGCTCTGGATGCCCTTGACTGTTTTTAAAGAACATTAAAATAATAAAATAATAAAACTGACTGCCTCCAGCAATTATCTCCAGATCATGATACCTCAGTTGCAACATAAATATAACAAACGTTTAATTAGTCCCACCAACAAAATCACTAACTTGGTTGCTTGCTAAAATTGAAATACATCTCCTCTGTATGACAATGTCAATGTTATGGGTTAAGCCTTGGATTCTTGATGTAATGAAAGCAATATTTATGGAAGAGGCCATTTATCGGCTAAAGACAATAAAAGCCATGACTAAATTCATAGGTTATCTGAGACAGATAAAACAGTACTGTTATTATGAGCATCTTGGCAGCACTCTACAGATATATTTACCTACATGGAAGTAAATATACATCTATATCTTAAAATTGGATGTAAAGCAAAACAAAGGGGTATTGAGAACCTGAAGTCTGAAGGCACAGTGCTTTTTTTGACTGCCTTTTCCCATGAGGAAATGTGTGGAAAAGGATAAGAAAAACTGTTCCACTGGGAAAGCAGGTCACACCTCTATTTTGGGGGAACAGTCTGAGTGATCCACCCCAAATCTTTCGGAAACAGACTTATCTGACAGGGATATCTATGCTACAGCAAGCCTCAGTCACTGACCATCAAGGATAATCAGCCTTCTTCAAAGAAAGTCCAGGGTTCTCTTGGACGTCAATACCTCCGCCTCTCTTAAGGGATCATCAAATCTGTAAAGCAGTGTCTTACGGGGCACAGCATAGCTTCCTTCTGTATTACATCTCTATCACAAAGTACATAAGCCATTAGCGTACATTCCTTTGGACCTGTTGTTTGCAGACTAAGCTCCAGTACAAATCTGTGTTGTGGGCATCTTTCTGGAAAGTGACCTTTCCCTGTAGGATTTAAAAAACTATGTTCAGAAGAGCTTTTCACACGCGGCTCTTAGGGCATGGTCCTGCCAGCTCTCACTATGGGCTGCTATAATGAGCTTTGCTTTTCTGAGATGCTGTTTTTTCTTCTCACTATTCTTGTGGTTACTCAGGAATGTCAATATGTTCTCATACTGAAATTGCAATAACTGTGTAAGAGCCATTTCAAATAAAGAAGTGACAATGAAACAGGAGAAAGAAGGTAAGAGAGGGAAAAAAAGAGTTTGTAATACAATTAAAAAGACAACTTATTTCTTTTTTTCATGCATTTGCTTTTTTTGGTTTGTTGGTTTGTTTGTTTTATTTTCCTGGAAGGAACAGTCACTTGAAGAAGAACTTTATATAGAATTGGTGAATAGTGTTGAAAATCCATCAACCTCTAGTAACATATCAGGCACATTTTAGTCCATTTTAAGCCACAAAGGATTTGATCTGGAATGGAATAATGTATTTTCCTTGTGGAACCATCCTCAGATTAGCCAGAATTTGTTCGTAAATAAAATATTCAGTGAAAGAACGTTGCATAAGGTTTATACACAGCATAACTTTCTCTCTGTCTTGTCTTCTTTCTTTTGTCATTAAATAAAACCTTCGCTACTATTTTCAGTTAAGTCTTAATAACAAGTATTGGATTTTACCATTTATTTGCAAGACAAGTATATGTAACTGTATTTAAAATTTTATGCAAATTAAACTCAACCCTTTGGCTGTCAGATTTGCAAATGTTGTATTTTGCAGCACAAAAGGCTAAGCACCTCTGGCGGAGTGTGAATTTTTATAGATGTGTATTGACGGGATACTAGCATTATCTTAAGTGGTGGCACTCTAATGTTGCTCGTGACTATTTCTTAGTATTAATTAGGGAGGGACAAATTAGTTTTGAAAAATCACAAGCGTAAATTGAAGTAGAAATTTTAACCTCCACCTTCTATAACTGCCCCAGTAAGAATCATTTTCTGACTCTACCTCCCACAATTGACTTACCCTCCACCCCAGACATTTCTCTTGATATTTGACCCCTCTGTGGAAGGGCCTCAGACAAAAAGAGAATCAGCTCTTGGCTGGCGGCTGGTGACCAATATCATATGCACTAAGTGATGTAGGGCAAAAAATATACAGATTCAATGTTATTATGCAGACTTTGCAACATTTGTTAACTGTCACACAGACAGTTTGGTGGGACAAAAATAAGAAGCTCAGTGGGGATTGTCTGAAGGAGTGTGCGGTTAAGGGTAAAAGAGAAGCCTCGAAAGAGCGTAGGAAGGGACTGGACTACATGAGTCAGCCAAAATGCTTATTTAATTTAGAATTCCACTAATAGAGCTGGTTGGAAGGTCAAAGACAAAGTCAAATATGACAAAAGGACATAGATTAGTGCTGAAAGTCAGAGAAGAGAATCTTTGTGGGACAAGGACAATTTCTCTTGAAAGAGATGTATGACAGAAGAGAAGAGGTAGTAGAAGAACCAGGAAAAAACTGGGACACTCAGGTAATCTTATGGTTCTTGCAAAACAAGATTGCTCAACCTTTTGAAGTTTTCATCTCTAAAAATGATATGAATAATAACCATAATAATCTGAAATGGAAAAAATTCTCTCTCGGTAGTGCTAATTAAAAAGCCGTATATTATTTGCTGCCTGCTAAATATTGCCAGAGATATAGGGAATCTGTTAATCAGAGAATCCATTATATCTGTTAGTTATATGAATTCTACAGTTTTATCACATGTGAACTATCAGGCTATAAATTATACAGAAAGCTATAAAAACCTGATTATTTAAGTAGGCTTAGGTGAGTGGGAAAATTAGGATAGAGTAAGGTTCCACTCTCTTAAAGCTAACAATCATGTGACATTAGAAATGGCTTGACCCTTAAGTTCCAGCTCAGAGATTTGAGTTTTGTTAGTGAGATTTTAAGGCCACCTACTGTTAATTCATTTCCATAAATGTATTAAAGCCTTGTTTAAAGGTACTCCATTCATACCTGAAGATATAAAGAATAAACCTGTTGCTGGTGTCTTCTCTGCTCAGGTAAAAACCCTAAAAGGTCTCCTTTCTCTGGGAGAAATTGTATGTATTCAAATTTCACATGTGAGAGAGAAAGAGTTCTACTCCACCTCCTAAACTTCTAAGTAATGTGGAAATATTAAAAAAGGCAACTAAAAAGGGAATGAATTTAAAAATAAAGGAGAAAGCTAGAGTAAAGGAAAAAGAAAGTACAAGTATATAGGTAGATTCTGGAACATGTTTCAAAACCAAAAAGCAGAAATTATGTCCTGGAAAGAAGACTAGAAAAGACCATAATCCTTGTCAAGTTGAAAGCAAAATCATGAAAAACGGGCAAAAAAGATTTGGAGAAACTAATCTTTAGTGATACAGAAGCTGCTGCTTATTCAAACCTATCAGAATGAGAAAGCTAGTCTAGTTCCAAGATCTGGTCAAGAAATGATAGGAATATTTGTGTAATATACAGTGATTGCAGAAACACTGACTGAATCATTCCCATATCACAGTCATTCTTTATAGGGAATGAGCCTGAGGAAGTATTTCAGAGAGATGTGTCAACAAAAGAGTTTTAAAATAACTTAAGAATAACATATCACTAGAACTTAGTAGCATTGTCTCTAGAATTCTAAAAAAAGGTAGATATAAAATTGTTGAACTGCTAATTGACACTTGTGATTATTGTTTACATCTCTCTTGTTGTCAGAAGAAAGCAGATGGGAAACAGCATCAGACTTCGAAGAAAAGCTCCAGTCATGATCCTGGGAAATATGAATCAGTAAATCTGATTTCCACAAAACAGTAGAAATGAAAAAACTGGATAGTCAATAAATTTAGTAATGCAGTGAGGAATATGACATATTTGGGAACAGGCTTTTGATGAAAGCCATAGTTTTATTATAGTTGAGAAAAGAATAAATGAACATGTGGATATGGCTGATCCAAAGGATATAATGTGTGTGGATTTTCAAAAAGCATTTGACAAAAATCTCTTTTAAAGAAACTAAGCCCTCATGGGATAACAGAGGAATTTTTCTTATGGATTAATGGGTGATCAAAGAAGGTTAGAAACAAATGACATGTTTATACAATGGAGAAATGGAGAAGGGTTAGGTACCCGAAAATTTGCAAAATCTTCTTAAGATCAGTACTGGGACATATGTATGTTCAGCATAGTCTGGATCCGAAAATGAGGATGAATGTGTTGTCAGTCACTGTTAAGTCTCTACATTGTATAGACATTTTTGGCATAGTCTATTTTGAAGTTGACTCTGAAGAGCTACAAAAAGATCTTACCATCACGAACAACTAGAGAATAACTTAACATCTCAATATAAAATTCAATGTCAGTGAAAGCAGGGAAGTGTGCACAAAAACGGAAGTTTTGCTCCAGGTGCACAGTCACGGGTTATAAACATATTTTTATAAGATATAATCATTGTGGGTAGTTCTCTGAATGCATCAATCTAATACTCAACAGTAGTGAAAAAGGTAAATAGAAGACTGAGCAAAACAAGATTTGTGGAAAAAAGTTTCTCTCTTTAAGTTCACTAATTTATTGAATTTTGTACAAAGGAGTAAAGCTATCAAGAATGCTTCAGGTCACCTACCTAAAAGTTGGAAAAACATCCTGCTTATTTAAAGAAATAAGGTATAGTGGAACAGAAGCTGTTCATTAGTTAATAACACCACATAATGATGGAAACAGATGTATTGAACTGAGATAGGTATGCCCTTGCTTTTCATAAATTTCTGCCCACTTAGTCATTCCTCGGCTTGAATAGGTGTACTTTCTAATGTTCACTAAGGTTCTTTATCTGTTTTCCAAAGTGTTCCTCCAAATTCTGATTGAAGATGGTCAGCATGTGAGACTGTTTCTAGTCTGTGACTCCCACCTCTGGAATGGGATGCCTGGAAACACTGTCTTACAGCCAGCAAAAAGCAGAGCGCTGGCCCTTGGGTAGTCAAGACTTTCACCCCTACATCTTCTTTCTGCTAATGCTCCACCTAGACATATTTGTTCTACAGACAACTGACAACACAATTATTATTTTAACTCCCTTTGTTTTCTGTAACAAGCAAAATTCCATACCATCAGGGCCCTGAGGGCACCCATGGACCTTAGTGTCTTCTCCCCTGGCCCCACCTCAGCACAGCCCGGGGCCATCACTCCCTGCCCCAGCCATGGGATGGCATCTCAAGCCCTGCCACACCTGTGCCCTGCCTGGCCTCCCTCCCCAGGGAGCCCCCATGGGCTGATGTCCTGCCCAGCCTTGGCCATCCCCATCCCCAGGGAGGCTGTCCTGCTCCTTGGCTGGGCTGGTGGGATGGGCCTCAGCTGCCAGGTCCTTTCCTGCCTGCCCTGGGGAGCCCCTGCAGCCCCTGGCCCCTCTCCAGGCGGGCCACAGCTCCCTGACACCTACATTTACTTTCTCAACCATGTATATGAAACAAAGAGACAGAGAAAATGTGGTTAATGTTACTACCTTGAGAAAAAAATCACATTCTCCAGCCTAAGACCTATCAGAAGTCCCACAGCAGTGGTGAGCTGTGAAGATCTGGACCTGAACTTTATTTAGGTGAAGGCAAATAAGCAGCACAAAAGGGGCATAAAAGCAGATTTTTGTTCATAGGAGGGGGAGCTGGGGACTCCAGCTTTCTTATTCTGCTGTGTAGCAGCATTGTGCATTGTTGAACAGTAAATTTGTCTTTACCCAAAAAGTGGCTATTATTTGTCAAAAAATACATAGTGATTTCTGTGCAAGACTGCATATTTTTGTGCAGCATTCTGAACTTTTGAAGTATTATCTTAATACATAACAACTTATAAGTATTTTGTCTCGTTAACAAATCCTGAATCAGTCATTCCACCTAAATCATAATTAAAATGAGGAAAAGTAACTGGCACTACTACTCCAGTTTGATATTTGCATAATACAATTAAAGTTAAAAATAGTTTCCCTAGTACATGTCAGGACTGATGTTCTCTTTCTTTACAGGAAATACAGATACTCTTAATCTTTCCTGCCTTTTTCGCTTTAAGAAGACAAAACTATAGAAAAGCGCTGACCCATCAAATAATTGCGTAAGGTGCTTAAATGTCATGTTTTGTAAATAAATTTCATATTTTGTAAATAGAGAGATCATCTAAGAGAGAATATACTGAATTCCAGAGTGGGAATCCTACCACAGGTAGCGGAAGAGTAAGATACGAATACTGAGATAAGTAATTTCTACTCATACCTGAATGGCACCCTGAAATTCAGAGGTGTGTATTCTAAGTCTGGATTTAGTTTCTAAGTATTATTTCTTTAAAATAAAAGACAACTTGGCAACATGTCTTACGAAGTATTGTGGCCTATTTAATAAATAAACACAGAAATCACTGATTGAAGATATTTAGTTAATGAGTGGAAAAGAGCTTTGATGAATGCCAGGAAATAATTTCACAGCCGAGGCATAGTTCTATCTGTGTTTCGAATAATTCATAGAGAATACTCCTCTAAAATGCCAAATATTTTATTCCTGGATAAAGCTGACTGCCTTATTGTCTACTTTATAAGTCAGTTATAGATTATGTCTACTTTTTAATTCCCACAAGGAAATGACATATTTTCATCCCGTTAAAGATTAATGTTCATTTTGACCTTGTACTTTACGAAAATAAATTTAAAATGTTACATTTTTTGATAGTACTACAGCTCTAAATTTGCTGATTAATATCCACAGGGATATGCAAGTCAGGCTGTAAGCTAGTTAAAATAAAAAAGTGGCCCTTGTGCTTTGGTTGCGGCTCAAAGAATAGCAGGTGGTCACTTTACCCTGCTAAAGCAAGCCATTCGGTTAGGGAAAGCTCATTTTGGACCAAAGCTGAACGCCATGCCTGAGTGATTCTACTCCTAATAAAGCAGTTGAGAGCCTCATTCACATTGTTTCATTTGAATGAGAATTAGCTACTGGCGATGGCATGTCCAGGAGCCGCTATTTTAAAATGGTTCTCCAGGCATGCTTATTGATGACTCTCAGTCTAAGGATTTGGGAATAATCTCTTAATGGGTCCACACTTTCCACATTTGACTTTGCCAGTGAGAGTGAAAGTCAAGCAAATGCAGCTAAGAAAGGAGCAGGGGGTCTGGGGGAGGCGGCATTCTCTCTCCGTGACAGCCACCTTTACTGCCTGGTGAGCACCGTGGAGGCAGTGGGCCTATATATTTTCATTATGAAAAGGAAATGTGTCTTCTCAGTGTGATTCCAGTGAGACTAGTCAGGAATCCATGCTCAGAGAGCACAATGTCAGTGCAATCACAGTGCATACTACTGTGATCACTACCAGGTCTCGGACAAAAGGTTGCAACAAGCTGAGATATAAATGCTCTTATTTTTGTACGTGACAGATTCCCCTACATGCACTTGAAAAAACTGTCCTGGGAAAGCTGGTGGCTCTTGCCTGGTAGACCTTTGCAGAGCAGGAGAATTTCGCCCCACATCTCTGAGACCTGGTTGTGTAACAACAGGGCATGGGATGTCTCATCTCATGTGTGCAGTATGTCAGAGCTCCTCAGAAAAAGCAATTCACTTGCTCTAAATACTAGGGCCACACTTCTCTAACCAGTCCACAGCAAAATGAAAATTATTGCTGTCTAATTTCAGCTTCTCACAGGCTACCAAAGAAAGCTAAAAATTCTGCATGCCTCATGAAGCCAGCTTTTAAATTTGGACTATTAATTTTTTATCTTCTGTAATCTTTTTCTTGTAGACAGTGGCATTTAAAATACGAAATTAAGAATGGAAAGAACCTCCTACGATGTTTAGATTGTCATAGTTGGTCAACTAGTATGAGTCTCCCAAGTTATTTACTGTGGGGAAATTGGAAAATTGTAAGAGCCCTTATTTGGGTTTATTCTAGATACCTATGATACACAGGTCATCAGAAATACATTATGTAGATTCTACCCGTGCAAAGTTAAATAAATGGAAGGGGTGTTAAAATTCAACTCTCCTAGCAGGCTTGGGGTGGTTTAGTCAATATCTGTAATCCAAAGTGGAAAAATTTTTTTTCAATAACAAGTATATCTATGACCACAAGCGAAAATACCAAAGTACTTTGAAAGAGACCTGTATTTTGAGAATGTGAAAGCAACTACTATTTGAAATCTTGTGAGAATTTGTGAGATTTACAGCTTTACAATAAGACTGATGGTTAAAAAAACGGAATCAACCCTTTAACATATGGAATATTTATCTAAAATTTTCTGAAACATTTGGAATTTTCCTTTAAACAGGGCTTGGTAATTTCTTTCCTTGAATGTGTTTCTTTTTAAACATTTTTTTCAATACTAAATTAATCTTAAAATATTTGACGGTTTACTGCTATTTAAGAAACACATTACAATCTTAGTTAACATGTTTATCCTTGCAAAAACAACACAACCTAGTCAATCAAAGACAAATATGGAAACTCCTATGTGTTTTTTCTTTTAGCCTAGATCACATGGCATTGTCCTGTAGCTCTTGAAAAGTCTTATCAAACAAGATTCACTTTTTTTTTTAGATTATTTTTTGTTTCAATTTAATATTTAAAAATACTGAACTCTTGATAAAGCAGTTTCTGATCAAATGATGAAAAATGCTATGTGAGAACTAGGTATTATTACTAAACCAAGATCCAAAATAATGACTGGTACAAAGAAACTCTGGCTTACTACGCTGTCAAACTCGAAAACCTTCCATTGACTTCCAATGAGATTCTTTATTAATGTTAAAAGTTTGCCTGATAACTCAGACGCTTTCTTGGGTTCATATGTTTTAGAACTACTGGAGCGACACACTCGATTTCTCCCTCTCTGATCTGCTGACTCATTCATTTCCTCTTACCAGCGAAGATAAGAGGAAGACTGCTGGGTTAGAGCTTTTACTGTTCTTGTCCTATGCATCTGGCACTCTTTACTTTAGAGATTAGACTATTTCCAGCTGGGGAGCTTTTAAAATAGCAAATTAAAATCTCTTTTTGCTTGATAAAGTATTTGATTACTGAAACATCAGGATGAGGTATAACTGCTAAAGTTATTGTAAAAGGTTTTTTTTTTTCTCTCCTCTTTAATATTTCTTTCTTATTCACCCTTGAAAGAAATGAAAATCATTTGTTTCCAGAATATATACACTGCCAAATTCCTTGATCTTCTCTGCTGCTTCCCTTCTGAAGATTTTTCCTTTCGCAATTAGAAGTTGAGACACTTTCCCCTCTCACGGGTCTTTGTGATAACTTAAATATACACCAGCAATATAACTTTCAGCAGTGTATATATTCACAGAGTTTTTAACCTTCTTTGCAAATTAGCAACAGACAAAAAAAATCATGACTTTTAAAAAAATACCACCAACTGTAAAAACTATTGAGGGGCTCTTTAAAATGGTTGGAAGAATGGGGGCATGTTCTGCAGTATTTTTCAGAGGGATGACTCACAGCAGAAGTTGTTGGATGGCCAGCTCTGCTGGCACATGAGTGACATGTGGGAAGAAAAAAGCAAGATGCCAAGCATACAGGAGGTAAGGCACGACTTGACAGGTGGCTAGGGACTCACTCAGTCAGTCTCTGCAGAAGGGGAGCCGCAGGAGAAGGGGAGTATGAGTTGGGAGGCTTTCTGTTTCACTGCTTTGCTACGGTGTAGGGCTTTCCGGCAGCCGATGGTGCGAGTTAGCTGTTGTTTGGAGTCTGAAGAGTCTTTGAGTCGTTTGACCTAAGATCAGGTTTGGACACTGGCGTATTTTTCCCTTTGGGCTGGAAGTCAGAAATTTGGTCACGGCTCTACTGTCAGCACTGAACTGTTTTGATGGCTTGTTCTAAAAGACAGATGAAACTTGTGTTTGGACCCTGAGGAATATAATTTATCCTCCCATGGGCACTCTATTGATGGATTTATACCTGGAGTTCACTCCAAGATATCCCTCTCCATGACTTTGCCCTTGGAGATCACATTGATTGGGATCCTCCAGAGCAGTTCCAGAGGCCCAGAAAGCAGGCAGAGCCCTCACTGGAGGACTGTCAAGCAAAAGTTACCCGATTGCAGCAAAAATGTGGTAAAAACTCTAATACCACCACAACACTGAAAGCAAAGAAGAGAATTCCTGCCCATAGGGTTTATCAAATCCCCCAGTTGCTTTAGGTTACAGACATCTAGGAGGAAAATTCTACCTGGCTCTACTCCATGACTGACATGAGATACTTGTGAGAAAAGTCAGACTGCTTTCAGATGGACATTGTCTCTGTGGAGCTAGTGCGATATTTTCCCAGCAGAAATGCTACAAAATTTCTGTTTCATTTTTGTCCTTGTCATGCTCTGTGTAGTACTGAAGAGATTGGCCATGACTTGAAGGCTGAAAACATGAGTTTCACAGCTATTAAACCCTAGCAGGAGGCACCAGGTCCTGTGTAAATGGAATAGTGACTTCAAGAGCCCAAGCCAGCAGCTTTGCTTTAAACAGCAGTGATATGGCTTGTGTTAATGAGACACGGGTGGGTGGGTTGGCAAGATTTAGTTTTTGTTAGCTCTTTCATTTTTTATGAAGCTTATTGACAAGGTCACAGTGAGACAAAAATTACATGTTTTATCTATGTATACACTCATGTATACATACATAACATACATATGTATATATGTAATTAAAGTTTCCTGTCAGGGCATAATGTGAAGACTGACTTTGTTTAGCTGGCAGATGACTTTTCCACTACCGATGGATGAAGTCAGAGCAGTTATGCGTATCCATTTGGCTGTTCATGCGATACTGTTAAAATACTATAAACCTAAGTGGCGTGCACTGGTCTGCTCTTACTCTTTACCCAGAGAAAGTCCTAGTGAGTCATTTCAGACAGCTGGTTTCTCTCCTCTGAGAACTATCTTTTTGCACGAGTTTATCCTGCCCTATTTCTCTTGCTCAGCTTCAAAACAAGCTATTGAAGGTGCTGGTAGAAACATCTGGTTGGCTTGCCTTCAACACATAGACACACTTCAGCTTTGCCTTTTCTCTTCTCTGCTCTAGATGGTATGGTTAAATCCTTGTTCCTGGGTCTGGCTGGTACTGCCACGGTACTGCCACATGGATATATGAAAGTAAATTGAGGCTTGTGTTGGATGACATTTGCTTTACTGGTATCTTCACAACTATATGTATCTTTGCTGAAGAGAGTGGCTAGGTGATGCGGGGCTCGGGGAAAGGGGAGATGTTTCTCCCCATCAGGCCCATGAGCACATTTTGACACAATGTGATGGAGAAAGTGCAGGATGAACCTGGCAAAGGAACAGGGAGCTGGAGGCTTGTAGCATGGTGCTCAGAGAAGCCAGCCAGGCCTTAGAGATGATGGAAATAACTTTGCTAGGACCCAAAGGGTACAGGGAAGGGTTTGTTGCTACTCCATAGTAAAGAGTTTCCTGGAAGCAAGGATGTAGTGGATGAGGAGAGAGATTGTGCACAAAACCCAATCCTATTCATTTGTCCTTGGTTACTTCGTTTTCCCTATTTGAAAAGTTCCATCACTATTATTTTTTTTTTCCACAATAAAAGTTGGTTGTTTTGTCTTTGGTCTACTTTGGCGATTTCCCTATAGAACAACGAATGGTCTAGACTCAATCCCACTGTAGCCAGTTTGGCATCCTATCACAATGCCCAAAACAGATAAAAGTCAAAAACCTGGGATTATTATGAAGAAAGTATCTTTCTGTTGGATTGCAGGTGTTTGTCAGCCATTTGGTTTTGTTTTACCAGTGAATAGTCTGATTTTATTCTCAATTATTCTTTGATTCTCTTAAAAGTAGCTGGAACAGCTTTCTTATCTTTATATGTGGACAAGAAGGTGCAATTTTCATGCATAGGTGCAAACCTACACTACAATGATTTATGTAAACTCTGCTTCTTAAATCTGTTGGAATAATTCTGTTGGTACAGAGAAAAGGATTCCAGCTGTTCACTGGAGGAATGTTAAGATGATTATATTTTGGGTACCCTGTGATCTATGTTGATTGCTTATTGATTTTTGGGTGGAGTTCAGAGTGTTGGATTGGATTTACAATATACTAACTAGCTTAATTTCTCCCTTGAGAAACTAGTTTTTTCTTTGTGTTGTACCGATGCAGCAGAAATCTGTGCAGACCCACACTATATCTTCTGAACTCTGATAAAAAAAGGAGCCTGCCAGTGGAAGATTATGGTTTGTGAAGGGCTCTGTCTTCAGAACTTACCCATCTCCTCTGAGAAAAGAAGGCCTCTAAGAAAATGTGACTTTAAGGTGCCCATGCGAAGCCTGTCATTTCAGGAGTGCTTTTCAGAAATAATTTATTTCTTGAGCAACACTGTTGCACTTCAGTTTTGTGTGTTGGAAAGATTAACCTGCTTGTATTCAAACCTATGGTTCCAGTAAGTCTGAGTATTTCAAACCTGAAGCTTAGCTGAGGCTCAGCAAACAGCACATAAAAATAAAAGAGGCTCATTTGCTTAGTTTTTGAGATAAAAAGAGGCTCAAGGTTATCAGAGAAGATAGTGGAAATTAGGAGATACTCATTGTTTGAATAATGTATTAGGAGTCTGGGACACAAATTACAAACAAGTATCAGAAGGTAGGAACAGCAGAAAAGGTGAAGAATACATACAAAGATATAGACCCATTATCAGGGCCCAGAAGGTAATACCATTTTATTTGATTTCTCCGTTTGCCTTCTGAGATGGCAGCTGAAACATGATTTGCTATATATTAATTTTCCATGTTTTTTTGTTGTTTTCATTAAACATATAAGTAAGACATTACACATACAGAAACAAGAAAAAAAATGATGCAACTTGAGAAATAAATGGAGAGAAAATAATGTTCAGAGGCAAAATAGAACATGAGAAAAACTACTAGGTCTTGATAGAAGGCATAATATTTAAATGAAAATAATAGTAAAAAAAAATAATGAATTATTGAAAGCATTGTAAAATTCTTCCTTGGACAATAGGTTCTTTTACAAGACAAGATTTCTGAGTCAGGTTGTGGCTTCTGCTATTCTGCTGTACAGAAAGGACTGTAAAAAGCAGCCCTATCTGGGCAGTTGCCGATTCTCTTGGCATATGGGTACATCGTGACATCCAAGGGATTGCACTGGATAATGCGCTACAGATACTTCGGAAAAAGAAGTGAGGCCAGATGTTTAATTCTTCCTCAGGACATCTCAGTCTCAGACCAAATCACAGTCCTTGGGGGGATGCTCATCTGTTCCCAGAATCGTATTGTCTCCCTGTTGTACCCAGCTTTCCAGAGACACATATACAGCAGGATCCCTCCTGCTCCTCTCACAATGAACCCATGTGCTCTTTGGCCAGATTCAAAAATCATGTCCTTTATAATGCATTGTTACAGAGAATATTTGAGGAGCCAGAAACATTTAGCTATTTCCTTATAATCAGTCTGCCTAAGCTAAGGAAAGGTTTAGTCTGAAAATATAGAGCAGATTTCCAGCTGCTCTTTGCTGCATCGATGCAGCCATTGGGAAGATAGAGTCCCTGATAAGGAGCAGGTAATCAAGTCATCCTTGCATGCATTCTTAAGCACTCTGTTACACGCTTAGCATTTCAGGGCAGATCTGTGGTTTGTTGCAAAAGGAATTCTATATCCCACAAGTGGGAATGCATAGAGGCCCTCAAAGCCAACAGGTAATCTGAAATGAAAGTCATACTGACCCTTTAACTAGCAGTGGCATTGCCACACAGCTTGCTACAAATGAAGACTGACAAATTGTCTTAGCAGGACACAGGCTTTCAATTTGCTGTGGTCTCACACTATAGCAATTCCAAGCTACAAGGATGAAACATGCATTTCACAGCTGTTATGGATGGACTTCTCCAAGGCAGGTGTGGGTTCAGCTGGAGAAAGTGAAGAAATGGGGGCTCCTGAGTTTACCATTCACTGGCAATAGGAGTCTTGCACATTCCTTCTCCTGCTCTGGGGAAAGGCCAGGAAAGGGTTTGGGAAGCTGAGAGCATTGAGATGTTATAATTAGCATGAGTTCTTTTGCCAGACATTCAAATTCTAGAAAGTCAGCCCCTCCAGGTCCACTTGGAAAAGTTTGCAAACTCTTTTCTGTTTTTCTCTTAGATTCAAGGGGGAAAGCAGGTCTGAAAGCTGCCAGTACTTCTTTATTGGAATCAGCTGTTTTAGCTGAGGCTGAGCCCAGCCATATAAACAAAGAGAGAGAAAGAAAAAGAGTTTTGTGAAGGCAAAACCAAAAATAGCTTGTTTGGAATATTCTTCTCTCCTTTTCTCTCTCTGTGCCCTTCAGTTGATTTAACTTAATTAGGATCTATTTGGTTTCACAGACTTTTTTTTTTTTTTTCTTAAAGCAGACATGTAAAAGAGTATGAGATGTTTTGCAATATTCAGCTTTGGTTTACTGAGTTATGTTTGCCAAGATAAGCCTCAGGGGAGACAGCACCTCATTTTCACAAATATCCCTGGAGACAGCAGGTGCTTTCCGAAACGTCCACATTTGTATCTGGCGAGTTCAAATAGCCAAATTAGTCAAAGCAGTAGTTACCCACTAAATCAAATATCTAAGATCCTTTCCAGCCATGTCCCAGACTAGCAAATGTCATGGAAATGGACAGCTGTCCAATTGCAATTCCATCTGAAGGCATTGGCTGCGAACTAAAAACTGTTCAAGTTGAAGGAAAGATTCCCATGAATTGAGCTTTATCTTTTTCACCGCAATATGGGATATTTTCCTCAGTGTTTATGGGATATTTGGAGGTGGCTAATCAGAAATCTCCAAGATAAGGGGCCAAGATGGAGTTTTCTGAAACACTCGGTTTACTAGACATTTGCATCCTTTTCTGGGAGGATGATAGTAATCTGGCCAAAGATAGGAATGTAAACAGGCACTTGATGAAGATGGCTTGCACTGATACTCTCTCTGGTCTGTTCAGGATGCAGAAAATAAAGGTGGATTTGTTGGAAGAGATTGTACTGCAAACAACCAAGTTCAGATTCATCTCACTTAACCTTAGTTATCCACAGAGCAGACATCTGCAGCCCAACCGCTCACCCCAGGCTTCCATAAGAACTAGACATATTGAGCAGATACCCACTATTAAGGGCAACCTGGGTAACAGTCACTGTAAATGTCTGCATTTAGCAGAGTGTCCCTCTTTACAGTCACTGACAGTAGTGGTGAGCATCATGGTTAAGAAGAGCTCCTTTATGTATGCAGTTAAGGCCAAAGCCTCACAGACTTGCTGGCAACATCAGCCAAGCAGCATAAGCTTTCTGAAAGCCACGATGCTTGCTATTACAAAATGTGAGCAGTCATAAAAAAAAAAAAAAAAAAAGTAATGTCTTTGCCAGTCAAAAAAAGGCCAATAAATTATAAAGAGCTTGGCACACATCTCTACTGGTTGTGGATATCTTTCGTTATTTTACCTCCCTTGTTAATCATAAATTTTTATTACCGATATTTCCCCATGTGAAATTTGTGTCTGCTGTAGGTGAACTCCTTTGATTGCCAGCAATTCAAGTACATTCAGTCTGTCTGCCACACATGGACAGGCCACTGCATGGAAACTCCATTCATCAATTGATTTCTGTAGGTGCTGGTTGAAATGAGCAACAAACCTGAATCAAAGAAAACTACTTTTGTCTAGAACAAAAACAGACAATGAATACTTGGGCAGGGCTTTAAAATATATCTGTAACACAAATACAAAAAGAAGTCTTTAAATGCCCATTCAAGAGCAAAGAAAAGTGGGTACAATTTAGCTCAAATGCAGCACAGCATTAGTTCCAACTAGTTTGGCTTCAGGATGTTCCAGTGGTGGATGCATGGAAAGGATGCACCGCACAGAGTGGTGGATGCACTCTGCAAGTGCCAAGGCCCTGAATGTTGAAAAAGCAATTCTTGAAAAATATTTAGAAGTGAGACAGCCAGGGGCTGCTGTTGTCCCTGCCTGCCATAGAGAAGCTGTGGTCTTGGCACTGGTGTAATACACCATTGTATATGGCTGAAATGATCTTGAGAGGTTGTAGTCAAGGTAAGGGCATTTTGTTTATTGAAGGTAGGACTACTAAATCTTTCTTCACAACACAGTGCAAAATACATAATTTTTTTTACCCTACAATTTTAGCCTCTAATCAGGTGCAGAGCATCCTCTTGGGCCTCTCTATCTACCTTATTATGCTTTACCATGTCAGCTGAATGAGCTCAGCTAATGAAAATCCAGAGACTCATGGTTCTTCTCTAAGCCTTGCCATTGCCTCTGGTGAAACCCCATTAGATCTTTCTGGAAAATATTGGTTGTGATGTTGGGAGTCTATAAGCTCTTGCTGGACACTGCTCCTATTTGACTCAAGGTTAGCAAGATGCTCAGTGGCTGCAATCACCAACACGCTTTAAGTTGCCAACCTGGAAAGGTAAGAAGTGTAACAAAGAGATATTTTCCTGTACTCTTTCAGTAGCCTGTGAGTGAAGTTCTTGATCTCCCAGCCATTTCCAGATTGTCATATTCACAAATATTTCTTCTTGAGAGACGTGATGTCTGGGAGTTCTTTTCTGCCATAACAGCTGGTGTTCTGGATAGGCACCTTGAGGCCCCAGACATTTCTCAGTGTAGGATGCACACTGCTTTGTGAATGATGCTCTTGCATGGGAGGAAAAGAAGGGAGGGTTTCCAGGCAGTGATGGATCCTTGACAGGGGTGGTGTAGGCAGGCTGACTGTACCAGCGCCATGCAGGTTGTATAGGACCACAGATAATTCCTATTAGAAGTGCCATGTCCTCAGTCGGTGTGGCAAAAGGGCATCTCCGCAACGATTTGCCCCGCATTAGTTAGACTGGTGACACCAGAGCTCTTGCAGGGTTGAAAAAGGGATGTTACTAATTCAGGAACTGGGAACAGGCCAGGCATCCTCACAAACATTACAGCTTGGCCCAAGTACTTCCTGCGTCTCAGCCTCCACCTTATCTCCCAAGCAAACATGACCCAGCACTGTCAGATTGCAAATGCTTATCTGCAGTGACTGGTGACTAACTGTGATTTTACTCTCCTAAAAGAGTTATTTTGGGCTTTGGCAGGGGAAGGGCCAGCAGCACACGTGTGTTCAGGCACTGGCCTATGTTTGCTCTCTCCAGTGCTTATGGTAGGAAATGAGAAGGCTGGTTCTCATCGTCGTGACTCCTCCAGGAACCCTGGTGGGTATTGCTATGATAAACAATCGGGTTCTGGATAACAGAAAACTCTGTTTTGGAGTTTAGCAGCCTGGGGAAGTCAAAGGGAGGTTGGGAGAAGAAGGAGTGCATGAAGCATGGCTGGTTCCTGGCACGCATGCTGAAAACTTTGAAGTCTGAAGGGACTTGGGTGTCTGCCTAAGCCAGATAACAAGCCTGGGAGAAGGGAGGAGAGTTTTGTATGCAGGTTTGGCCAACAGCCTTTATGTGAGGACCAGACCAGGAGAAAAGAAAATAAGAAGCAAAAGAAAGGTAAAGGAACATTTTCTCACATCAGCCCACAATAATAGAAATGGCACCAGCTGTTTGTGTGTTGGTAAGAAGGAGCATCTAATGGTTGAGCAGGATCAGAATCCTAAAAAGGCTCCTGGTTGGCAAAGAATCGTGAATTCCTGAGGACCCACACTCACTGTTTTTCCCAGTCTTATCCAAGTCAGGTGCAGAATCTGCAGCAAAAATGACTTCAGGTGATGCTTTCGCAGACTGTACCAGCTTCCTGTGTGAAGGTGGTTGTGGCACCTTCTGCACTGGAATGATGATTAATGTCTCTTATCCACCTCTGTACTCCTCAAAGTCCTTGCCCAAGGGCTTCTGGCATCTACCTGGAGTGCAACAGGCTTGTCAGACTCCGTGTTTTCAGGCCTGCTAGGCCTTTGCTTTTCTCCTAAGCACTGAGTTTGAAAATCTTTATGAGGCACTCTGAGGGGATAGATGGGAGACTCACAGTAATCAGAGAGCTAAAGGCACAGGTGGGGTCCCAGGGTCTCGTCTGTGGAAATGGAAAATGTGCTTCTGTGCCAGACTGTAAAGTGGGAAATGACAGCTAGTCTCTGGGAGGTCAGAGTGGTAGGGATCAGAAGGTGATCCGATAGGCTTGTCCTGAATGTGGGCAGTCATGAGGAAACTATTAGGGGAATTGCTAGGTGAATCAGAAGGGGACCACATATAAGCATGATAAAAAATACTACATTTGAAAGCGGCAAATTTGTTCCTGACCAGCCTAAGTAAGTTTGCTACTACAGCATTACAGACTTTACTGACACCAATTTTGGTTTCGGATAGCTTCCCTTTAAATAGACCGTTAAACAGCTTCCTAGTCAAAGGCCTGAGAAACATCATTGTAACAGTCATGATCACCAGGAACATGGAAGCTAATGCTTACTTAGAGTTTGTCAATGGCCAGAAGTAGGGGTTTCTTGCTGGAAAGCTACGGGCAATGGAAATCCTCTACCAGAAGCAGGCCCGGCCAGAGAACTGAGGCTAACCTTTTACCCTTTTACTGGGTTTTGTACTTCAGTTTTTCCATATAACTAAGCTGGTAACTTCAATGTTAAAACTAGAGTACTTCATCTTGCAAAACAAGATATTAAAGACAAGGTTAAGTGCTCGGCAGTAGTACTGTGACACTTTATCTGCAGCACTTATTCCTCACCCTGTACCGCAATGGCCTTCTCCATGCTTCTGTGGGTTCAGTAGTTGATGGGGTCTTACCATGGACCAGATCAATGAATGAATCCAGTTTGGTCCACCTGATAAGAAGTCTAGCCTGGGGTTTTTTGTTGGTTTTTTTTCCCTCAGAATTATTTTCCTTGCTCAGTTCAGTCTGCAGCCCCACAAGCACTTGTGGTGGTAGCGTTGGGCAGGGAGGACAGGCATGGGGATCAAGTAGCCACGGGCAGGAGAAAGGATCCAGCCCATATAGCATGATGGAGCCCCAGGGGAGGGCTAGTTACAGCGATTCAGCTGAGGTCTGTTAACTGAGTCATAAACAGTCTTGTGGCCAGACATATATCCCTCTACAGTTTATACTCCTTTCTTGCTATTTACCACTCTTTACTGGTTTAACTTTGTCAACACTAAGGGGCTTTAGCTTCCAAGGGAGACCAGCCTTGAGGAAGGTGTTTCAGTGGCAAGGCGTCCTCAATGTGAAACGAGCAGGTACAAAATCCTGCAGACTTTTGTTTCCAGGCAATGGATCCTATTATCCTTTCCCTCAGATTAAAGAGACCTTTAATACCGAAAACCTTCTCTACACACAAACTCTAAACAAATCAGGGTGTAATGTTTAAAGGTGCTAATGGCCTGCCATTAAAGGTCACTGATGTATACACAGGCAGACCCTAATTAAAGGGACTGTGTAGGTTAAGACAGTCTCTTTTGTCTGACAATTAAAGCTCAGAGGTTCCTTTGTATTGCAAAGTGGCACAAGGGGAGAGCTGATATTCAAATCTCACCTTTGAAGGCCACAAGTTCCCAGCAGCTTTTAGGTGAGGGGACAGGAAGTTCTTGTCGAGGTCTTCGATTTAGTGTGAAACTTTAGAAGAGATAAGAAATCTCAAGCAGTTGCTTTTTGGGCAAAGCAGTGAGGTCTGTGGTCTCTGTGAGTGGCAGACTGCCATTTGTTATCCCTGTTGGCAATCCACCCCTCCCCACACACATAGGCTGGTGAATACTTTCTAAGAAATTAATCACATCACAAAAATAGCTAACATAAGCTGACCGTTTATTGTTGCCCAAAACAGGACCCTGATTTACAAAGTACACTATTGTTTGGGAAAAGTTACTATTGATCTACAAAGCAGTAACAGTATTAACAGTACTGGAAGGAAAAAAAGCACAAAACATTTCAATCTGTCTTTAGATGCAACACAGGTTTTAGACGTAGCTTTAAGGTTTCCAGCTACCGTGGAGCTGAGAGTAATTATCCTCATTTTAAAAGGTGGAATGCAGAGGGGCTGATTTCTGACTTTTGAAGGCTTAGTGCAAAAAATTAGGTTCTTAGGACTGTATAGAAAACTTATCCAGACTTATTAAGTCTTAGAGCCTTACAAGCAAAGGATTTCTTACATGATTTATGAAACTTCCCACTTTTGCTGGACTTGAGCGTGGCGCTGTGTGAAGTGATACTTCAGATAATATATTGAGTGACTAATCAGAGAAAGGTGGATGAACATTGGAAAAAAAATAATTCAATATGTTAGCAATCAAAAGAGAGGAAAAAAATAAAAGCAAACTGGAAAGTATACAGTCCATGTGCTTTACCAGAAAGCTGAGATTATGATCATCTGTTGTCACAAGAACACTTTTTAGAAAATCTGTTTGATTTCCTAATTTGATCAACTCTACATAAAGTGTACTATTCAGAGGATTTTCTTTTGAAGATTTTTGTTGTTCACTTGTCATATAATTTTTTAAAAAGCCCATTAAAAAGTAAAAAACTATATTAAACATATCAAGCAATCCAAGTTCCAAGCCTTTCCGATCAGTTTGCAGAATAAGAAAAACAATAGCAGAATAAGAGAACGAGACATAAATGCAAACGCTCAACTGAGAAAAACCTTGGAAAAAGTTTTGAAGGTAGAGCGCTCCAGCAGACATCCTCAAGTGAGGCATTCCAGCCCTGATGCTGCTAAGCTGCTCAGAGACTCTGAATGAGGTAAACTCAGGTCTGATTTGCACATTTTTACATCTCCCCCCCACCCCCAGTCTTTGCTTATAGATGATTTTTATGTTGAAATGGTTTTAAAAGCAAACTCACTGTGATGATGCTCTAACTTATAGTTGTCTTAGACTGGTATTACCTACTTCCATGCTGATACAAAGGAGACTCCTGTCCTAAGAGCAACTGAGACTGTAAAAGAGTTTGCTGCTATAGAAATATTGATCTCCTCTCCACTCTTTCTCTCCCCTAGCACTAGGGGTTCCTAGCACTAAGGTTCTACTTCTTCCTTTACACTTGCTCTGTCATTTTCCAGATGTGTCCCTGGGCTGCTTTAACTCACTGAACCAACAGAAATCTCCTGTGAGTCAAACCAGCACAGGAAAGGGAGAAGGGCTGTCCAAACGTATGCCATAGCTTGCCCTAAATAGGGGGTAGTGCTTTGCAGTTGGGAAAGGTGGAGTAGCGTGGGACCTCCCATTTTTGGTAGCAGTGGACTCCACCTCGTATTACAGGACTATCTAGAAATTATTTTAGTGTTAAGAAACGTATGCCACAACTTCTGGTAAAGTAACACAAAATATAGAAATTGTGATTGTACACTTCTAAGATCTTTCCCTCACCATTTTGAACTATTCAACATCCCCTTTCCCTCACTCGTCCCCACTTGGTGACCACTGGCTGGATAGTGCCTTCCACATGAACGGCACACAGTGGTCACCCTGTCTGCTGGAAAAGAGGCAGAGCAAAATATGAAGTTAGCCAAAGCAGGAATTTGAGACTGTTGTTCTCAAGGACTGATCCGATGGCAGCCTGTACCGTTCCCATGGCATCAGGCAGATCCTGGCAAAGACTAGGTCTTAGCAGACTGCTGTACTGTTCCTGAGCTGCCAGACCAAAATTCAGTTTGGGGTTAGGGTATGATTTATAAATTAACATAAAAGCCACACATCATAAGAGAGAATGAAATTGAACTGAACATTTCCCAAGCAGAAAATAAGTGGAGTTAGAAAGCTGGGAGAGCAGTGGCAGTTGGAGCAAGGGGGAAGCAGTTCTCCTGTTGAAGGTTTCTTTGTCCCTGGCTCTCTATTCACCCTTCCAAGATACGGAGGAGCTAACAGCTACTTGAGAAGAATTGCTAAAAGGGTGGGGGAAAGTGTCCTGCTTTGACTGTGATGTTCCCATCTAGGAAATGATGGACCCTAATTATGCAGATTTCCTTAGTGAATCATCTGTCTCCACTTTCTCTTACAGGAAATAATAGGAGGTAACAGTGTTCATTAAGTATGTCGGGCTGCTATCCCTGGAGACTAAAATCTCCCTGGTATGGCTTGTAAGGTATACACAGTGCGAGCTCTCTGCATTAGTGTGCTTCAGTCCTCCACAGTTCACTCTGGATAGCCACAGGAGAAAAGTGTAATTCAGCACACAGAAACGCATGCATATTATTCCGGGAAAAACCCATCTGCTGCTGGGGAAAAGAAAAATCACCAGAAAACTGCCAACATGACATAGCCCCTTGGCCTGAGGTGGAACTATCTGAGCTCAAGGGACTCCAATCTGCATCCTTTCCCCCCAGAACAGCTACTTGTGTGTGTCTGTGTGCGTGTGTGAATGCGCAGTTACCCTGTAATGGTTTCCCCACCTTGTGCCAGGTGGTTTCCTGTCCTGGGTTAACTCTGTCCAGGGGGGTAGAACCACGGGAACACATTTCCTTCCAGGACAAACAGTTTTCACCCTCTTCCCTGGCTCCTCTTTTCCTCCATCCATCTGTTCTGGTACCTCAGCCCCTCAGTCTTTTTGCTCCTACAAACCTAAGCAGGTAAAAGAGACTGAAATGGCCTGGAAGGACAGGGGGAAGTCTCAGCAATGTAAGGGATGATAGTGCAAGGGGACAGCAGTGCAAACCCTGGCCGTTGTTTGAGATCTTGGTAAACCTTGTTGCTACTGGGCCTGAGGGGAGCTGGGCTGCCTCCCCTCCCCTCTCACACATCTCTCTGGCCCCTGGCTTCAGATCTGTGAAACCGTTCCTCTTCCTGCCCCGATTGCTAAAAAAGTGCCATTAGCAATGGCTGTTTTCTGATGTTGACCCACAGGCATGACAGGCGGAAGAGGCGCTGCCAGGATCTGGGTGTAGAGGCATCAGATGAGCTGATCTGTAGGAAGTCACTGGATTTCAGTCCCTGAACTGCTTGGTCTCTAAAAGCAAAGCTCTGGAGTGCACTGTTATATACTGTCCTGCTTCTCTATAATTTGACTCAAGAGAAGTGACAGTGGTGACATTTGTGGTCACGTTCAAGGTTGAGGCTGTGGTATGTTCAGGGGAGAGAATCAGTATGCTGAGAGCTCAATCTTGCGCGAAACCCGAAGTTTCTATTTAGAATCATGGATTTAAAGCCTTGGCATGCTTTTGATCTCATAAATACTGGCGTAGCATACTCACAATATCTACAGAGAACGTCTGGAATTCAGATTGTTTTATGTAGTGTTTAATATAGTTGAGGTAGATGTGAAGCACTACGGGACACCATAATTTTCCACATGGAGTATTGTTCCAGGATGCTTCTGAAACACTCTGGCTCCATCACCATCATACTATATTTGTTAAATAGAAGACGTTAAATAGAAACAGGTGATCACCCAGTGAGGGCAGGATCGGATGGTACTTTGCATTTTGACGCGACATCCGAAGAAGCGTATCCTGTTTTAGTGCTGCAAAGGCCGTTAGAGTACAAGTGTTTGTTACTCAAGTGAGGCTGGCATTAATCCCCAAAGTCAGTGTTATCCATTCCAGGCTGTGGGACCGTGCAGTGAACAGATGTGCCAGTGCATATGCACAATCCTTATGTGAAAATACAAACCACTTGTATTTTGTTAGAGCAAGGCTCTGGTATTGGCATTCTCCTCTTGCCTTAGACAGACAGTATTTCTACATTAAAAGACATCTGCAAACCGTTTTTGTGGTGGTGGGGCAGGAAATATTTTATAGGCGTTACATAACTGTATGGTATGAATATTCAAGCTACATTTTATTAAAGTACATAACTCCTCCGACATAACTGGGCTATTTCTTCCTTTAAATTTAGCACACAGCAACACTGATTTGCTTAATAAGGAGCAATATTTACTTTAAAGCTCCCATGATAATTACTTTGGGACCCAAATCAGTTTCTAATGACTTCAGTGGAGATTGGGTCAAATTCTTCCTTATTTTTGTGAAAAAGAGATGGGACCTCTGTCAAGGTTTTTCCTTTCCAAGTTAGAGAACATGTATCAAAAGCAGACATCCAAAAAGTGCTGAAGAAAGACTAAATGAGGAGGAGGCAACCTGGAGAGTAGATACTTTTATAATCACTATGTAGAGTTCATAGCCAGTTTTCCATACCGAGCTTAGTATGAGAGAGTTCCCAGAAGACAGAAACCAATCAACTCTTTATTTTGGCAGTAATCATTCTAGGTGTTCTTTAATGGGCATTATTCTTGCTAAATTATGAATGAGCTTTATAGTAAGACAAATGCCATTATCAGAGTTATTTATTCATGGGCTGTCGTCCGTAACATCCCCACACTAGTTTTTCTCAAAGTTTAGTATCGATCATTTGCTTTAATCAAATGCATCAAGGGACACTCAAAGAATCAGCAACTGCAGCTTTGAATATCAGCATCTCTCTCTGGGTCTCTGCCAGGTCTAACTGAGTACTGAGGCCATGTCAAGCATTAGGTAACACGGGCAGTAAGTGGGGGCTTACTTTCCTTACATTAGGGTAAGTGTCTGTGTGTCCCCCCAACTCTAACTTGACTGATGATTAATCAGTCTGCACTGACATGCCCATTACTCTGTTTTTCTACTTGATTCTGAGATCCCCCAGGGCTCTGTGGGGACGATGTCCTGAAGAATTGCTGGGAGTGCAGAAGGGTCTTCCTCACCCTAATGGTATTGACGGCTGTTCGCTCTGTCTCGCCAGGTAAAATCTTCTAAGATGAGAGGAAATATTCTCCGCTCCATGATAGCTAGGAGGCTCAAACCAAGTCTAAAATCAGCATTACATTTGACGAGGCAATTTAAAATGATACAATGTCTATTGCTGTTTATACTGCTTACAGAGCAGACAGGAGAAAAGCATGGCGTCAGCATCTCGCCTGGCTCAGTGAGTGCTTGCTTCTGCATCGATCTACATGTGGCAGAGGCTGCCTTATTTTCACTCTTTATTTCTTTACACAAAGATTCAGCTTTACCAGATACTAAATCCAAGCACATGCAGTAAGAAATCTTCACTCCTTTTCTTTCTTCATTCATGCATATGGTGCACCTGAAACGCTCTGGTTAGCAGACGCTTCACCTCACTTTAGGCATGAGAAAGTTAAAATCTACGTCTGAGTTAGTCACCGTAGATGTTTTCTAAACTCAATGAGGAGGAATGGGCATGTCTAGGTGTTAATTTATCTAAGAAGGGCATTTAAGAGGCAGCAGACAGGCTTAGACACCAAGACTATTTTTATACTACTAAACTGAGCCAGGCTATCACGCAGCCCTGCGCACCGGTGCATGACCATCCATATGGTCAAATTGTGAGCACCGCCAGTGGCATCCCAGCACTCTCCCAGACAGTGCCCACACACAGTTCAGGGCTCAGCATGGGCCTGACACATTCTCAATAAGCGTATTAAATGCGGTCAGTCTGCTTTTGAGGGCTGAGAGAGTTATAATCATGTAGATGTGAAAAAGTTAGCCCAGGGTTGGAGAATGGGTCTGGTCCCATGTTATTTTCTAATATAGTGTGAACTTTTAGAGATCTGTAACCAAAGATGAGCTGAATCCTATGGTAAATGTAATTTTCAGTGTTTTGGAGGACACTATGGCACACCTGTGATATAGTGGAGGAAGACTTCCATCTCAGAGCAGTGTAAAACAATCCTAAGCCCTGAAACAAGCCCTTAGGGTGCAGATTTGCTACACTGGGATCAGATCAATAAATTAAGGTCCAATTCTTAGGGGTTTTTTACAGTAAACGGGAAGCCGTTCTTTGAGGATAATTCTGGTTTTGGTTACCAGAGCATAAATCTAGAGCACTTTCACTGAGGGCTAAGGAGTTGCCCTGGTGTAAAAGCTGGTGGAGACTAAAGCTTGCTGGCTTCAGAGTTTGATCCTCTCACCAGCAAATACCTCTTAGACTCAGGAAACCTCAATGACAAATTTCAAATTCAGCTCCATACTCGGACCTGATTTGTAAAATAGGACATTTCTCCGTTTTTCACACAGTGCGTTTGACTTGTCCAAAATACGAAAGAAAAAACATGTTTGTTCCTATTTAGATTTATTACCAAGATAATTATCCCTGTATAAATGATCTATAATGTGGCACTTCTGTAAATATCTTCTACTGTTGCTATTAAAGATTTCAACGTATTTTAAAATGACGGTTTACCACAGCTCATTATATTTTAGCACAGCCTGACCTCCTTATCTTCCTGCTGGAAAAGATAGTAAGAGACAGACTGTACATATTCCTTTTAAAATGAGATACACAATTCCCTCTTTCCCTCCCCACTAACACACTTTTTTGAATTCCAAAGTCCCATCGTTTTGCGCAGACCCATCTGCTTCTATTTTGAGGCAACTATTCTTCTGGCTCTGGAGTGCTGGGTAGCACTCCTGTTAAAGTCTGTCACTGTCTCTGGTTAATCAGCTGGAGAAGCTGCTGCTGCTATCTCTGCAGCACTCGGTGCCCATGACAGCCTGGGGAACAAGAGGGTTGGAAGAGAACCTGTTTCTCCCACATGCTACCGGAGAACAGATCACCCGCTTCGTGCCGTAGCAATAAATAGTCTTGATAGAGATGCACAGGAATTTAAGCTAGGGCCAGCAAAATGGGTCATGTATTAATTTTAAATAATTTAAATTGGAAATATCCAAGGTAAACCTGAGACTTACCAGTAAAGTGGCAGAGGCATTTAGGAGGCAGGCTGCCTAGTTAATTGATGTAGTCATTTTGCTGGTTAAATTAACGCATATTTAAAAGTACTTTCATGTACCCTTTGTGTGCATGGGTGTAGAAATTCCACCGAAACAAAACTGTAAAGTTTTGAGCTGGGTAAAGACTTTCATTCTCCAGCCTTGCTAGTGAAAGAAAACCACATTTGAGAAAGAAGGCCAAGCTTCACCACGAGTCACAGGCGGCAGGTCCAAGCGTGGAGGGCACGGGTCGGACCAGGCTGGCACTGCCCCCGGCTCTCTGCCAGCCTGCCCTGCACGGATGGCTGCTCCCTTTTGGAGCCGGCTGCCTGTCGAGCCCGTGGTCAGGAGGAGGCCGTCTCCGGTTCCAGTTTGCTTAGCAATACCACAGTGTCCAGCCCCGATTTACAAGGGGAGCAGCTGCCCGTGCACTGAAGGTGGAGCAGGCTGCTGAAGACAATAACCCCAGACAGAATTTTGTTCTTAATTTTTTTCATTCATATAAACCCCCTTACCTGGATTCCACCTGGGTTCAGGTGGAGATCTGGTTGATCTGAAACTGCACTCTCTGGTGCACATCCATGACTTTTAGTGTCTCCGTGTGAACTTGTCACTCATAGGCATCTAAACCACGTAAAAACAAGGTTTACTGTTCTAAAGCAGGTACACACTGTGGAAAATGTCACCCATATTCTTCAGTTGTGCCTTTTAAAATTCAACATGAACAGAGCCGTTACCTCATCAACCTCAAAATAGAAGCTCTATATTTGCATAAAAAGGAATTTTCTCATCTTCAGTGGTCATTTTATTGATTTTTTTTTCTGGACAGGCAGTAAAGTTGTTCTGGTTTATTTCATTTTGTGCTTCCTGGGCTTTGTCAGGGCTTAGAATACTTTTCTTGTATAGTGAAGATAACATTTGATGAATCAAATGTTTGACAACATTTTCTTGCTTGTCAGAAAAGGCATTCAGAGCGCTGTTTTCATAAGACCGAATCTGTACCTTCTACAGCAGTAGCTGAACTTTCCGTTGTAACTTATGTATGATGTCTCTGCGTTCCTTCCGGCATTCTAATCTCTGGGCATATACAGTTATGAAATGTCATATATGGCATTTACACCTTTATTCTAAATGAGCTGCAGAAAATATCCTTATCACACTAGTGTCATTTTCCTTTCAGAGTTTAAAATGCAATGTGTTAATTGCCAGCTTTTACTTATTTATGATTATTGCACCAAGTCCACGTCTGCTTTTTTGTGATTCTGAAATCATGTTCTGGACCATTACTGTTATTATTGCTACTACTGTTATTTATTGTTCTTATAATGGTGTGCATATGTAAATGATACTTTTCAACTAAAATTAAGATTCTTTTCTAGTTTTGATATATTTAGGTAGTGCTGAATGAATAATGGCAATAATAATTTAAAGACACACACAGCCCCCCCGCACAGAGAGACTGCTGACTGTGAAGCTTGGTCAAAGCATGGTAGGGGGAAAATTGTCAAGATACAAAAGGACTTACGCATGCATTTATAACTTGCACTAGTGGGAGTTCCACCAATAAATCCCTTGGGATGAACGTGAGCCTACATTCTTCAATGCTAGTGGAACAGACCTTATCTTCAGCAATCATTTTATTTCCACACTTTAATGTTCCCATTCTATAGTGCAGCTCTCTATAATTTTTCTAAAAGATTTTTTATCAGACTTGATCGAGTGTGTTAGTTGATAAATGGTTGAGAGGTGCAGACTACAAGGAAAGATGCAATGAGTCATGCTGTCTCCTAGAAACCAGACAGCAAATAGCTTTCAACAACTGTTTCAGCCTTCCCAAGTATACTCCACTCCAGTACTCTCTCAGGATGTAATATAGACTTCCACATTACTGGTATGTTCACCTGCCCAGGAAAATTTGGGAAGCAACTGTAATGAAACAAAGTTTAAGTGGAGTCCTTTAGTACCTACCCAAAGGAATGAGACTGATGGTAGAAGAAGGCAAGATGATGATGACAAAATAGGCAGGTAAGGGAACTATTTCCTCAACAGTTTAGCCTAGTCTGAATGTGGGCTTCTGCCAAAAGCAGCAGTTCAGTTCTTCCCCATGCCTCTGACCACACATTCTCTTCCCTTGGGGCAGTGCTAGCTGTCATATCATCAACCATACGAACAAGCTGATTTGTCTAAAACACATACAGAAAGAGATCTGTTTTCTGTGTTCTGAGGCTATGCAATTGCTACTGCCGGCACAAGAGATGCTGCAAGAACGTAAGGCGGGAAGCATGGGAGAAAGACTGCTTTGGGCTACAGTGTAGTCTAAGATTGCTCACTGAGAAACTGTACCCTCAGCTAGAGTGGTTTATTTTGAAGGAATATTTTCAATTTTACTAAATAGACAAGCTGAGCCTAGAGGGGGCCTGGAGTAACATCATGGACAGTTGAGAGCAGCATTGCTGCAAGAGCAATTCCAGGGACCTCTCTCCTTCATCCGTGTGCTGCCCGTGGTGCAGAGGTATTGCACACAACATAGGTTACAATACAGAGTATTGCAGACCAACTGTAGTCAGATCCAACACTTAGTGAAGAGTAAGGGTCTGCTCGGTGACACTCAATTATTGCCCTGAGACACAAACAGGAGAATGTCCCTAGGCTGGGGATATGCAAAGACTCCTTCGGCCTGAGTCTGGAATGGAGATTGAACCTCATTGAAAAGTCACTCCCAAAAGCACTTGCGTTGTCTTCTTCAGTTGCCTGTCCACACAAAATGAGGCTTCCTCCTAGGACTCCAGTGAGATGAATTGTGATTTTTATTCTCATTTAGCAGGTAGGAAAACTATGAAAAATAACACAAATAATTTGTCTAAAAAAATGGAATAAACATTCGTAAGTATTAATGTTACTGGACCCAAGAGGCTGAGACCCTCATTTCTGTGCCCTGATGATCTGGCCATGTCTCTCTAGATCCTGTAGCAATAGTTTCTATGGCAATGACCTACAGGAAAAAGTTATATTTGCATATGCCTTTACTGATCTTGCATTTCCTTCAAATTCTATTCGAATAGATTAATAGTAAAGGATAAACACTGGAAGAGCCTAGTGTGGAAATTACGAAGGAGAACACCAAACCCCTTCTCCTTTTCCAGCTGCAGTACGCCCGAGAGCCCTGGCATCAGCTTCAAAGCTGCAGTGACCCTCAGGGGTCTCTGTCAGCTATTGCATGGGTGCACTGAACATCTTGAGGCACCCTCCTCCCTCTTACTGAAGCAAGTGTAAGCAGCCTGATACCACCGACACCTGCCTGTGACCCACTGGGTCCCTGAGCTGCTCAGATGTAAGTGTTCCACTCAGACAGAGTGTCTCCTGCAGCTGTTCCCACAGGGGACCCTTCTCATAGGTGCCCACAGTGATTTGGCCAAAACCTCGTGGCATGTCCTTCAAAGATGAAATTATGAAAGTAAAGTCATTAAACAGGCAGATGATAGAGGTTGAACTGAACTTTCTTTGTATAAGCTCAGTTTATACGCATATTTGATTATAGCTAGTTTACCCTATCTAGAAGGAATGTGTTTTACACTGTCCTCAAAAAAGTGATCTTTTTCTATGTTTTGCCTAAGAACTTGTCCTAAAACCCTGTCTGCCTTGCATCCCTATCCAGCTTTTTGTGGGGGGATGTGCAAGGAGTCTTCAGAAGGTTTTTGACACTGCAGATGAGGTTACCAAGACACACCAATCTGGAATCTGATCTCAGGTTTCCAGGACGTGGGTAAGCCTGATCTTGAAAGGTCTGAGAGGATGATCTATTCATCTCCCCTGAGGATGTTTTTTTTCTCACGGAACCTATCTCTTCTTTCTGTTTGCTCCTACTTTGAGGTCGTAATCCCCTGTTTGTGATACCAGCAGGATTCCCACAGCAACAGATTATGATGTCACAAGCAGAGATTTATGAAGCCATAGGATGGAGAAGCAGGAAGAAGGGCTCTGTTGTGCGATGGCCCTGTCTGCAAACTTTTTTTGTGGTAATTGCCCCAGTGGGAGGAAACCTATCTCACAGAAGTTATATTTTAACCATCTAAGTGACTGCTTACCAAAGTGTGACTGAGCATGGATATTCAACAGCAGGTTTTCTGCTTTAAAGCCCGTTCACAAATCCTGACTTAATACACTAAAATCCTCTGAGGCAATTTCACAAATGTCGCTAACAAAATGAGGAGAATGCATTGGCATGGAAAACATCTATACCAAGAGTCTCTGTACAATGACGGAAGAGACACTGGGAGCCGCAGAAGGCTGCTCAAGGGACATCCTAAGCAGTGACTGTGCCTGAGGTGACTCCAACCCTTTAACAGCCTCATGGCAAGCAGGGAAGTACAGAGTCTGCACTTGTTCAGAAAAATCGTTGGTTCTCCATGAATACCTCCTTGGCTCTGTCTCAGCTGGTTTGCCTCTCTTTGGGCAACACTCAGTGCCCACTGCTAACACATTCATGAGACAAGGACTCTAAGACAGAGCTCTGCAGGATTTTCTCCCCCAGTGAGTGAGCTGTAGAGCTTCAGGACTTGTGAGTGTTCAGCCACATGCTGTGATCTTGGGCTCAACTGAGAAATTCACCCTCTCTGCTCATCTATCCCACCCTTGTTCTGAACAGAGATGATGGTAGATTCGGTTGTCCAGCTGGGTCTAGCACCTGGGTCAAAGAATGGACGAGTGGGAGATGGAAGGGGTCTGTTTGCCTGTGTACGTTTTGGGAACTGAGTATGTGGGGTTTGCTCTCAGTGTGTGTCCTTGACTGGTCTGCACACTCTTCCCTAACTTGTCCTTATTTGTCCTTACCTCAAAGTGACCAGAATATTGTTTTGAATCTAACTTGTGCAGTGACTGGAAGGCATTTGATCTGGCATTTTACTGAGGTGTAACCAAATGTGACTTGTAGAAGAAATTCCTCAGCAATGGCACTTGTACTCTTTTAGTGGGATTTTAGTTCAAGTTCTAGACATCAGCTTTCCCTGTGGTTTAGCTTTGGGTTGAATTCAAACTGGAAGGAGCACATTTTCCAGATCAAAATCAGGTGCTGTAAAGAATAGCTGAATTTCCACAAGAACATCTGAAATGCAAAATTGACTTTGTCTTGCGTATGAGGTTTCTACCAGGCCAATACAACTAAAACCTCTTCTGATTTAAAAAATGTAAAAGAAAGTCTATTTTTCTTCCAATTCTTTTAAAGAAAAAAAGCCCTTGTGAAAATCACATTGAAAACTGTAAGTTGGCATCATGTCACCCGATTGTTGGAAGCTTATTGTACAAGAACAGATAAAAAGATAAGAGTCTTGTAGTCATGCAAGTCACAGGAACTACACCTTCATGAAAACAAGAGTTTTTTCTGCTGCAGACATAGACTGCAATTTTACAGCGACATGAGTCAGTGATGTCACTAAAAGGTTCCAGCATCCTTCTGTATCTGCTGTTCATCACTCCCACTGCTTTTTCTGTAATGCTGGCAAAACTATTCTTGTGAACTCTCTTATTAACTTGATCAGAGAAACCATATACTCATAGAATTGTTTAGGTTGGAAAAGACCTTTTAGATCATGGAGTCCAACCGTTAACCTAGCACTGCCAAGTCCACCACTAAACCATGTCCCTAAGCACCGTATCTACATGTCTTTTAAATAAATGGTGACAGGCAGCCTATGGTGGTAGGTGCAAGATCGCTTTTGCTGGCATCAGTTCTGGCCGATACTGACTTAAAGTGCATATGAAATGACAGTTATATTTGCGTATCTGTATGTTAGCTTAAATTCTCCTCATACTGTTGCTTGTACAGATTGTATCTCTATGAAATTACAATTTACCCAGAATGTTTTATAGGCCTGTCCCAAAATACTAATCCTGGAACCAGCTGACTCTTGGTTTCAGTCTCAGATCTTCTCTCCACATACACTCCAGTTTGGACATGATCTGAACATCCATCATGTGACCTAATGTCAGCCTTTGACCTTCATACATGTAGGATAAATGTTGGGTAGCAGAGCACTCAGAGGGTTTGGTGACTGCTGCTAGACTTTCAAGATAACTCTGCTTATGGTACGTGATTTACTACTTCTTATTGGTGTCGTATAGACATTCTGATTATGAACAAGCACTAAACAGCTGTGGCACTAAAAGAGATGGGCAGACACAGCAGGCAGAGCCAACACATGGTGCTTAATGTAATTCCCTAAGACTGTTATTGATATATGCTTCAGTATTATTCACTTCAAAAAGGTCATTCAAAACAATGCTATTTAAAAAATGTACAGAATTAAGTAACAATCATACTGATATTTTTGGAGTTCCTCATTTCTTGAAAAATGAGTTGTCATGCTATTTTAGATTCATCACAAGCACAACCAGTAAGTAAAATAAAATTCCCCTTAAAGAATATATTAATTTGCGCTCAAATTTCCAAAGTTCATGGGTTTTTACTTTGCTTATTTAAAACTTGTCCAACTTTTATGAACTACTGCATCCTCAGTCACAGGAAAAAAAATACACAAGTGTTAAAAACGATTAGTCTCTAAATATTTCAAATGCCAAGTGGAAAATGAATAATGAAACAAAGAAAGTGTGTTTCTTGAACATGACTTACATTAGGCTAACACCCACACTTTCCTTAAGTAACTCTTATAGTGGAACTCTAGCTATTTACTTTGTATAGCCCAGCCCACACTGATGGTTCTTAGGGCCCATAAAGTCCTGCCATTTGGGGATGTGAAGTGACTTTACAAATATGATCAAATCACAATGAGTAGGTAGGTTTCATGGTCTCCATTTCAGAGATATGGGTCCTGAGGCACAGAAGTTTAAGTGACGTTCCCAAGGGCACAGAGGGAGCCAGTGAGAGATATGAGAAGCCCAAAATTCCTGACCTCTGTCCTGCTTACTAATCACAAACTGACGTCTTCTGCATAACTCAGAGATTTTTCCACTGCTTCTGGGGAACTGACTGTTCAGAGGTGTCTCTCTACTTGGTTATTTCTGCAAAATTCCCTGTGTAGCAAGTACAGTCTAACAAAGGTGAACAGTGAAAGGGCCAGAATCGAATACCTGCCACTTTAGCCTTAGGAAATGCAAGAGGTATGTTCCTGCTGGGTGGGTCTGCTGTGACAGACACTTGTCACAGCATCAGGTCTCCTTCCCTTTGGCAACAGCCCAGGGACTGTACCTGGGAGAGGTGAAGATCTGTTAAGGCTGAAGGACCCGGGCACTAAGACGAATTTTCTTGCTACACATAGGTGCCAGCTAGACCGTGTGCGCGCTCCCGTGATTACAGAAGTGCCAGAACTGAAGATGTTTTGACAAGCCACAAAGGATATGACTGGGAACTAGGAACCAGTTCACAAAATTTGCAGCAGCCTTCAAGCTGCTCTAATTTTGTTTGTAAACAAAGAAAAATAGTTGGGGGGTCATAAGAATCTCCCTTATGACTATCTCCTGACTGAAAACGGAAATAAGACTTGTCTATGGAAAAAGGCCCATCTACATGTGGCAATGCTTACCTATATTCCAAAGACATTCCACATACAGTCCTATATTTTTTCTGAGTTCCCTTGAATTCAGTTCAGGTCTAAGAACAAAGATGCATTTCTTGGGTTTCCCAAAGTTAATTTCCCTTATTCAGGTGTGACAGTTCTTCAGGGATTTTTGACCCAGGTTTTCCCTGCGTGGTGCTAGAGACCTCGTCTTGGCTTTTGGAGGGGAAGGAGCCAAAGTTCTCTTTCAAATAAATCCTTTGTTTCATTGCTATTTGTAACACTATTTTTTAGTTCTTCGCTAGCACATATTGAAATAAATGTAGGAAGTGACACCTCCTAAGTAAGCAGAAGTGGGAGAAATCTCTTGGGATGACAAAGTCCTCTCCATCCCCTGTTTAACACAGGCAATCAGATCATGTAATTATTTGCATAAAGTTAAAACCTTTTAAAACTCCTTATGTTTTTTTGGTCTTGCTAAAAGGATGATCCAGAACTTCATAACTCTAACGGCTCTTTTTAATTTCTTCACTACAGTCACTGTTGTTAACTTAGAGCAGTGTGAAAATGTTCGAGCTAATTTTAAACAAGGAGTCTTTGAAAAAAATCTAGCTGGACAGTGATGCTCAGCATGGGCTGTCATAGCTTGCTTCTCAGCAAGTAGACATATTACTTAGCTGTGTCCGCATAAGCAAGAAGCATGGTTTCATATAACCAAATCTGTAGAATGAAACTTGGTGTTGAGGAGTCCACATCCACATTATGAACACTTTAGGGATTTTACTTACTCTCTGCTTGGTTGAGTCTGATCCTGTGCATTGAACTGCCATTAGTGACTGGAGCTCACCCGGTGAACTTTTATCACATATTCCAGATTAATTTTATCTGAAAGGAATCCATCTGGTGCCCTCTAAAACCATTCTGCAAGGTGAAGCTATCGGATCAGGAGATCTGCTTCAAAACTGATCTGAATCAAAACACTAATGTAAACACATCTTCTGCTTTCTTAGGCTAAACCAACCACATGCCTTTGTGTGTCCATACAGACAAACCAAGGTCACCCTTGCTGTGCTCTGAACGGGTCAGGTGTGACACAACTGTGGTATAGAGGCGGAGTACTGTGATCTCGCTATTATACTTCAAGGAGAGCTGTCTGTCCTCTCACTTAGTCTTGTTCTCGGTCTCGTCTAAAATGAAATCTATTCTCCATGCCGAACCGGGAGTAATTTTCCTGGCCTGCACCAATTTTAATATGTCTTTTTGGAACAGGGATAAACTGAACTGGACATGCTACTACAGATGAGGCTAGTGTTTGGAGCTTGTCATTTAGATTCTGCAAATGCTGGTAGACATCACTACATCAGTTACAGGCAGTTCCCATTTCAAGGCTATTTCAGCAATTGTATCAGATAGAAATTTACCCATCAGCTGCAAATAAGACAGGCAGACACTGCAGACCCAGAATAAAAGCATTACAGCATTCTGTACCATGGCTCACCAGCCTACTCTGAGCAGCACCCAGACAAAATTGTATATATAGTTAGAACCAATCCATAGTCAAGACCATACAAAATAACCAGGACATATTTTCTATGAGCTATAACTCTATTCATCTGAGAAAAGTTACAGAGGGAAATCTGCTGGGAAAAGCACATGGATCTGCTGTTATGTCCCCTATAAGATATTACTGGGGCAGATTTTAGAACACTTTTCTCTCCAGCTGCTCAGATCTCAACACTCCTGGAGTTTGAAATGGGACATTGATGGGCCAATTAGGACTCTAATGGGGCAATCAGGTTGATGAAAGTGAACATTCTGGGGCTGCACCTTTTCATAGAATTTCTGTTGTCTAATGGACCCTCCATCCCTGCCCACATAACCCATTACTTTGCATTTATGCACCACAGGCAGAAAACTTAACTATCAGTAGGAGAGAAAGCAGATGGGAGAGAATATGCCTAGTTGCAAAATAAAAGATTGAAAGGACAAAGAATAATGGAAAACTTCTATTTTTGACAGCTATACATCTTAAATACATAAAAGACTTAAAAGTTGGAAGGCAGCACACTCCCAAACACTTCACAGTTGCTGTCATTGGGCACTTCATATCAGAAATATGATTCTGACTGACATTTGTGGGAGTAGTGTTCACAGGAAGGATTGTACTGAGCAGTAGCTTTGATTTGGCATATCTATATTGTACCATACAGCATACTATAGATATTCCCAAGCCAGCTTCTCATCTGGTTCCAGGATAACATTGTGTCTTTGACAATTAGCCATGCTGAGAGGCAGATTTATTTAGTTAGGGTCCTCTGCTATGTAAATGTAATTCTTCTGCCTCAGGACCTGAGCTGGGATGTCAGTGTCAGGGTGCTTTTGCTTACAGTGGATTTGGGCAACAGCCAAAGGTGTAGTATTGCACTGGAAGGTGTGGACATGTCCTCAGCTCGTGGTGCTGCAGAGAATGAGAGGTTTATCTCACTGCCTTCTCCATGTCTTATCTTCCCGTTTCTTCTTTCAACATAGGGAGGACCTTCGGTCTCTGGATGGTTTTACCTAATTTTGAACTAATGAAATACTTTGGGTTCAAAAGTTTACCTTCAGTGTTACTGGTTTGATGTTCTACCAGGATGAAACTGGGGTAGAAGGCTCAGAAAGAATGATTTCCAATAAAAAAAGAAAAGAAAAAAAAAAAGAAAGAAGAGATCAGCAAGGGTGTTGCAGAATTATAAACAAATGTTGAGATGAGCAGAATAAGAAAGAAAAAAAGAAAAAGGTAATGGAAAAAATAATACAAAAAATGCTTTCCATATGGCCAAGGCAATAGGCAACTTGGCTTTAAGGACAGTCTGCCACATGCTGGCTTTTTTTCAGCTTGAATTGTGTGTCAGTGTGGGTTATTTCTTTTTTAATTGAGTAATTGAATCATTCTGGAAAAAAAATAGGGAGGCTAGCAACCTTAGAGCTCTCAGCAAATAGTTTTAGTGTGTCACAAAAATCTCTGTCATTCTTTCTTTGATTTCTAGCCGCCTCTTAGAAACTTTATTCCCACACTGGTGATGGGGTGAGAGCCCAGGACTTACATGCTCTCTGTTGGACTCCGGCCAGTGGTATTTAAACTGCACATACTCTTTGCCAGATCTGCTGAGAACCTGTGATGACATTTTTGGAAGGCCAAGATGTCTCTCAGAGTTCAGGGAATAAGTGGATTATCTGTCACTGTAAGTGTGTATGTGATCTAAATAATTGTTTGGCTTCAGTTTGCAATTTGGGCTGAGGTGCTGGTTCATTGCTCCGATCCCTGAACCAGGGAGTCCATCTCGAGAGCTTGAGACTTGCCCTGCTTCTGTCCACCATATTTTTACATTCATTTTCTGAATTACAGGGAAGCTCTTAAAAATAAAAACATTTAGATGCTTTGTAGTTGTCTGTACCATAAAATGAACTAAACTTCCATGACCTTCTGGGTCTTATACAAAGACCCTTGAAGTAGGGTTGGCCTGAGGGGTGCGTTAGCTGGGCGGCTGCCCGGCATGCTTAAGACTAGAGTGCACAACTGAAATTCTAGGTTAATGTTTATCCCCAATCAATTAGCGATTTGGAAGGGCATGAAATTCTGGCTTGCCCTGGGCACTGTTTGACTAAAGGCCAGCCATGGCTGGGAGCCCCAGAAGGTTGCAGATCTTGGCTCTGTGGGAGGCCCGGCTATACAGCGGCAAACAAGCTTTCCTCCAAAGACCCTCAGTGCTCTCTTCAAAAGAATTTTTCATCCTCCACCTGTGGCCATGAAAGAGGGTTGACAGATGGGCTGTTGTAATGGGCTATTGTGTAAATAGCATGCATTTAGCAGAAATGCTGAGGGTGTGTATTTACAGGGGACTTACATGGATTTTCATTGTAGATGAGGAGGGCTCTAGAAGAGCCACTGCAGGCCTGCTGCATTAATTCCCTACACAGAGAAAAGTATTTTCTTTTTCTTCATTAGCTTCTGTTGGAAGGTAAATACAGCAATTCAGAGAGGAAAGAGATGCTTTGAAATAACATTTGGCCTGGATATTAATGGTCACTTTTTAATAACCTGGCCTCTCAAACCTCGGACTTGCAATGGCATTTGTACACATGTACAAAGGTTTTGGGTGATTCTAACTCACCCCTCTCCTCCTCACATCCCTGTGCAGAATAGTCAGAGATATAGTAAAATGGGAAATCAGGAGCAACAGAGTGGAAAGGACTGTCAAGAGTGTATTGATAGGATGGAAGGAAAGGTGAAGTAGTGTGTGGAAGAGAGCTATAAAACTGGCTGCAGAGGATTCATGGGAACTGAAGGTTGGAAGGGAAATCTGAGAAACAGCAGAGAAAATTGTGATAAAGAGAACATGAGAGGAAAGCAAATATGTCATTTCAACAAAGCAGTGAGGAGCTGATAAGAAGATGACTATCCCAAATAAAAATGGGTGGAAATAGAGATGAGCTGGAGCAGCAAGAGAAGTACTGGAAGGGCCAATCTGAAGGACACTGATGAGAAAGCAGGAGAGGTGATGAGCACTGGTCCCTGAGTGACCCAACAGGCAGGTGGGGATGCCTGGCCATCCTCTCCACTGCTGGCCTCAGCAGTGTGTCAGCTGGCAGGGCTGGGAGCTGGCAATATAGCACTGACAGGGGGATGAGCAACACGTGGTTTCACTGGCAAAGGATAGCTGTTCCCAAGGGACTTCAAAAATTTTGATATATATAGAAGCAGGTCTGGCTCTCAGGCACAAGGCCAGCAAGTGAGAAAAGTCAGTACACATGTCCATGTTAGTACTTCCTTCTAATGGAGACCCAGCCTCTGTGAAAACTCTCGGTCTCAGGTCTGCCTAGAGCAGCTTCTGATTGCTGTCAAGCAAGTTCAATGTGGGGCCACTGGAGATAAAAACGTCCCTCACCTTTTCACTGAATCCTGTAATAAGCCCGCATTTCTGTTTCCAGCTCAGGATGATATAGTCCGGCTGACAGTCCAGAACAATTGCAGCCAACCAGACGGCACTGTGACAGTCCACAGGGCTATTTTTGGAGGATTAGAAACTTCGCTGGAATCTATACCAAATACCAATGGGTTCAGCCAGCAGGGAAAGTTAGTGCCACTCACCTCAGGTGCATCAACTTTTCCAAGCCTTCACTGCTGGTGTTTTGCACAGCAAAGGGCTGGCTGTATGTGAAATATTTAGAGGGGAGGTTAATGTCCTTCTCATACTGTTGACTGTGCTGACAGAAGGAGCAGCCCAGTTTCCTGGGAAGATGGTAGAAGCCACGATTCTTGTAGTGGATCCCCATTTATCTCCCAAAAATAGATGTCGTGTGAACTGGTGGGGCAATGAACTGTTTTTGACTGCATGAGGGATGAGTCATCTCTTGAAGTTGTCATCAAATTAGTGTGGAATCAGAATATCCAGGTCCTGTAGAGGAAGATGGGCCTAAGGAAGAGGTCAGTTTTGGCTGATGTCTCAAGTCTAAGGCTGTCTTCCTGGGCACTGGATTGCAGTTCCATTGCAGCTCCCAAATGAAGAAAGAGTGTAACTATTAAAGATAATTGTACTTCCATGCAATTTAGTGAGCAATTTGTGCCTTCCAAACATACAGAAAAGAAGTACAGTCAGTTTTGTTGTTGATTTTTCTTTCCTGATTCCAGTCAATTGTTAATAATCATGTTGTCATTTTTTTTAAAGAGTTGGCACCAAAACTTCATTCATTCCACTTAGAAAGAACCACCACCAACCTATTACAAAACCTGTCATTATCTCACAAAGTCATATTCTTGACATCTGTTAAGTAAAGGTTTATTTTACACTTCAAAAGTCAATCTGCACAGCTGACTAAACTTCTTCAGAACTGTACAGTCTGCTCCTGTCAAATATTTGGGAAAATAAAGTTGGTTTAAGAAAAATATTTGTTTTAGTTGGAAAATGAGTCGCCTTTTTTTTCTGTATATGGGAAAATATGACTTACTTTCCTTAAAAATTGAAGTAGGGGGCGGAAGAAAGAAGATGAAGCATTTCCTATGTGTATCTGATTTTATCAGTATCAGAATGACAGCTGAATCAGTTCTCTGTCATTTTTTAGCTATAACATTCTGGAAGGTTGATGGGGGTCAAGCTAGGCTCCTAGGTAGTCTGCAAAGAAAGTTCTCGAAACAATTTGATTCAGGGTATCTGTGATTTGCAACCAAGTCTGTGCTACATGACAATTTTGGCTTGGTTGTCAGACTTGGTTACACCAACAACCCAGGTACAAGAATCTAATGCGTATAATTATAGGCCTTGGCAACGATGCTTAGAAACACAGAAGTGCTGGAAGAATCTTTCAGGTTTTCCAGCAGTTGCTCCCACCCTATTTCTTTCTCTTTATCATTAGCTCTGGCCATGCGTGCATGGTATTTGCTAGACAGTCTTGTAACTATTGAGAGCAATGATACAAGTGCTAATGTAGACAACTCAGATATTTTTTTACCATCTCAGAACAAATCTCAACAACGTGGTGGAACATGTGCATGAGTCCTTTCTGCTCCAGGTTTTACCCTTTTGACAGCCTTGGGCACACTGCGTCATTATTACAGAACAAAAAAATGGTCACTTGAATTAAAGAAATAGACAGTGCTTGAGAATGTTTTGTCAGAATAATTTATTAAATAAAAAATTCATTTTCCATAAAATAAAAAATGTTCATTTCAGTGTTATCGCTCTCCTTCCAAATAAAAAAAAAAATCAAAAAAAATCATGGGTTCTCTCAGAACTCAGGAGTTGTGGAGAATGGAAATTCCAGATATCTCTCATCTGTGCAGTCACTCTCTGCGGTCACTCGTCACAAGCCAGGAAAGGAATCAATTTACCAGTCAGTGGCCAGCAGTCAGAGCAGATACATTTCCGATGATCACTGAGATAAGAAAAGGATTCAGAAAAAAATCAGTTAATAAGTGGCTATCTTTACTTTAATACAAAGAAATTTTGATTGCTTCCAGCCAGGTAGTGTTGAACCTTATCTTATGCCTTCAGGTCAGCTTTGGGTCAACTATGTTGATAACTGAATTGGAGCTTAGTGAAGTACATTGGGTCTGGCACAAATAAGCACACCTCATCAGTGGAGTTAAGCCCTGAAAAGAACGTTTTCTTGGAATTATGCTGGTGCAGTCAAAGGGAAAAGGACAGGGAAGCCATGTGTGACAGAAGACAGCAGCCACACTTCATATATACTGCTGGACTTGCAAGGTGAATTCCAAAGGGATGATTTTGAATTTCTGCGAAAGAAATAAGCAACCATAAAAGATCAGGCCATAACCAGAAGAAGCATTAGATGTGATTGATCATCTCAGGTACTCAGATCCACAAATTACCTTCACAATTCTTTCAGTAGTTGTCCCTTAAACCTGAAGTATATCTACGATTTCAAGAGTAGGGTTCATTTTGCCTTAATTGAGCCATTAAAAATGAGGCAACTAATCTGAGTGGATTGTTTAGCCTCCTTCTATAGTCATTGAAGGAAAACAGGTCATTTATGTAATAGCTGGGGTGACTTGCTCTCTCACAGAACCTATTTCTTCACATCCATTACAGAGTGAACCTAGACAACTTAGACTAAACATGTTACATGTTAGTCAACTCAAGTTTGGTGAGATTAATCCTCCTTGGTTGTTTTATATTCCCACTCTAGGCAAACACGCAAAACAGTTCAAGACCTGTCCCTGGCCTAAATCTTGCCATAACTCACATGGATTCTCCTACAAGGATCAGTCCCTTCTAGAGCAAACCTAGCAGCTGATCTGAAAGCGAGGAAACAAGAATGCAGCAAGCGGCTTTTTTCATCAATGGATAGAACACCAACCCAGGATGAAGTCCATCTTCTTCCTAGCTCTAGGTGGATTTGAGCCTTCATCTCCTGTCTCCTGGAATGTGTCTTTGCCACTAACAGGAGTGGGAAGGTGTGGACATCCTCATTCTCCCATTCTGAGGCTCTTCTGCTTTATATGGCCAACTTAAACGTACACTGAGAAAGACAGAAAGCAAGTACCAAGTAACAGAGGTTGGGCTAGGGAACTCTCTCATTTATTATTATGTTTTACTATTACACAAACCTGTGAGTGATTTAAACTCTGGGATTTAGAGTCATCTCTCTTTTTCCATTTCATTGTTTAAATGAGTCCCATAAAGTGGAAGAACTTCAGTATGCAGGAACAACAACAATCCTTCACAAGCCCCCTAAAGCTCTTCTTAATGACTATGGTGCCTTATAGAGTCGGGAGAACAGGGCTTAAATTCATTATACAGAGAAGGGAATTGAACCCAGAACCCCACATTCTAGATGAGTGCCTCAGCCCCTGGAAGTTCTGGAAAACAGGGGTGAGGGATAATAGCATTTTCTTCTCCAGCTGGTTTTTAAAAGAACCCAGTACAGAAACAGTTTTTTACCTAGCTTTTGGAGAGAAATCAGCACAGCAGTGGGAGTAATGCATGCCCAGACCCTGGGGATCAAGGAGGGAAGATGTCAACTCATGCTTTTACTGTCATTTCTTACTATCTAATTTAAGAAACTCCAGTTCAGCAGACCATGTTGTTTTTAGGGTGAACTTCTTACAGGGTAATACATCTCACTGCTTTGGCTATATAGTAAACCTTGGTACATAACTTAATGACTAGATGTTACAGTGTTCTAAAGCGTGATGCTTTTATTGACCTAATCTTAGGATTACAGAACACCAGGAAAACCTAGGTAGTAACTTTCCATCAATTTATTTTGAATTTGATCATACAGTCTAAGTTGTTGTGCCCTAGAGTCCACTACCAATTTCCAAAACTATTCTATGTTAACTTTGGGCATTTTGATTACATTTCATGTTATTACACTTCTGTCCATTGCAGTTCAGGTCTGGAATACTGATTATTATTTCTGTTGCCTTTATGAGGTTTTGGGGGCCAAGTGGTTTAAAATAAATGATGGGAATTTTCTTTACTACTGTAGTATTATCACTGGGACATAGGCTTTGCATAAATCAAAGTGTTTCAGGTTTAATGCATCCTTTTATATACTCACCTATGTTATCATATTGTATTTAACTTATTTTTTAAATAAACACACTCACATAGGCTGTAGATCAATGAGTTTTCCTTAGGTGGGAAGATTGATTTTCTGGAAGCCTAAGGCTTAAATATGACTACCTACTTAGTTTAATTTGTAGTGAAGTGTTTGCACATATACCCCAGTCTTTTCACTTGTGTAAGGCAGCCTCTTTGCAATGATGGTTGCATTATAGTATATGACGAAAGTCTGAGATAGGTTTAATATGAGTTAGAATCAATTTAATACAAAATGACCCACAGAATTTCCACAGGGACAGAACACAGTCTTTCAGCAGCTGACGGAATAATTCCTTATGAAATGATATCAATTGGGATACTGCAACTTCCAAAAGAGCGTAATATATTAAATGTCAATCAACATGAGTTTATGAAAATAGTTCTTGTCAAACCAACCAGATGTCTTTCTCTGATGGGATTACAAGCTGGGTTAATAAAGGTAAATAGCATTCATACAATATATATAGATTTATGTCAGGCATTCATCTGAGTACCCAGCAAACATTTCTTTAAGAAACTAATGACTAAAAATCAACGCAGCACACATTGAATTTATTACAACTGGCTAACTGGTAGGTCTTAAAATGTAAACAAGGAATCATAACTGAACAAATATGGCTTTTATGATCCTTGGAAGAGGGAGTGGGGTTGAGGCGTTATATCTTCTTTATATTTTGTATCTGTATGGCTATGACCGCATTAATGGGTCCAGTTCTGGTGTTCAGCATCTTACGAAGTCATCTGCAAAGGGGAGAGGAGCAATTTGCGGAAGAAGTACAGGGATGGTTAAAGGACAAGAAAACAAGGATTGTAAACTCAATGAGTTCAATCTGCTTAGTTTATCAAAGGAAAGGTTAAGAGATGACATAATCACAGTTTATAAGTTATCTCCATGGAGAAAATACATTTGATGTTCTTCAGTTCAACAGACAAAGACATAACAAGATGCAGTAGATGGAAACTGAAGCTGGAAAAATTCAGATTTAAAGGCATTTGTTTTATAAAGAAGATGATTAACCTCTGGAACAATTTAACAAGGATTATGACGAAACCTCTGTCTCTGGAAATCTAACTCAGACCAGGTTGCCTTTCAGAAAGATTGGAATAGATGAGCACAGGGGTTCCTCACAGTTGTATAACCTAAGAAACACTTGGGTAACTTAACTATTCAGTCTGCTTGTGTTTAAATGGATATCTGCCATTTGTATCTTTACTATTTTGTGCTGGCTCAGAAGTGGTAGCATGGACCAAAACCCCTCTCTCAGATGAGAACGTGTTTATATGCTGGTGCACTTTGTGGGTTGCCATAAAACTTAAACTACTCCTTTAAGTAGTTCAAAATGAAATACAGTCTCTGGCAGCAGCAGGATGTACACAGCTGTAGCATGTGTGCCTGTCATGTCATACCCTTAGCAAACATTCAGATCCTGGCATGCATTTTCTTAACATAAATAGTTTAGAGTACATGCTCATGCTCTGAGAGAGAAAAAAATTGCTCAGTCTACTGTAGTAACCCTGACCAATAGGGATTTAATGCCCTCTTTAGAGAAGCAATCTCAATGACACAACTTTACTGGCTTAGTCCATCATTTAACAGTTCTCAGAAGCAGCTCAATGGCCTGGTCAAAATTTAGACTACAAGCTGCCCAAAAGTAATACCAGACTGCGTGCCACGTGATGAGGGTATGCAGTCTCTGTCTCTGAGAAGAATGGGATTTAAAGGTACACTTTAATCATAAAATCACCGAATTATGTATGTATTTTAATGACTAAGGAAACTGGATTTGAGAGCATCTTTGTTGGTGCTTCTCCTTTGTGGCGGCACAGCTGTTAGTAGCTCTGACACAGGGGAGGAAAGGGGGCATCATCCAGCCAACTGGCAGTGCTCATTCCCACCTCCCCCCATCCACACAGCCTCACACCTGGATGCTCCAACCTGTGCTTTGTTAGCTATACTTCTGCCATTCGTAATGCTGTCATGCAGTTCAAAGAGAAAACATGTGTCACATTTTTTTGACATTATTCCTGGCCTCTTGGCCATATTCTAATTTACTTCATTGCATTTTCCCTCTATGTTCTTCCTTGAGTTTCAGTTGGTTGCAGTATTTCTTTATATTTGGTTCCTAATAATACACAGCTACCATAACATGTAGAAAAAGAATGTAGATGATTCAAAAGAAAAGATTAGCCATTATATGAATTATAAGGATAACTGTGGTTTCTGCAGGACGTAAATCAATCCACATTCTTCAGGATATAAATCATACGCTAAATGTCTGAGACTTAAAGGAGAAACTTCCCTCACCAACATGTTGTTGTATAATTGCCTATTATGGAAGTTTTACGTCTTCCTTTGAAGCATCTGGTATTGGTACCATTAGTTTGATCTGGAACAACAATTCCTGTGTGCCTTCGTGGAGCATTCCTGTGACAGTTCAGCAGCTGCTCGATTCCATCTCGTACAGGGCAGCCAGATGTCCCATGGCTTTAAGGTTGTCCCACTTTTCAGCATCCTATTCTGCTTCCTTTGCTTGCGTTAAGGAAGGCTAGCTAACCTTATATACTAACACACTTGTGCTATCTAATGCCTTTCACACTGGGACATAAGGCTACCCACATTGTGATTGCGACAAGGGAGGAAACTGGTCACAGTCAGGGAATTTTTAGAAATCTGGTACTCAGGAAAACATATAGAGAAACAGTATTGCTCTCCAACTAATTTCATATCCTGTTTTATGTCTTTCTTACTGCAAGGAGAGATATGTGTTGTAAATCACAATCATGGCAACAGTGATCATTATAATTAATTTTGTGTAAAGTTTTCCATTCCATTCCTCTGTTTTCAGTAGTTCATAACTTTCTAAAACTTTCACTTATTGATTTTGAATAAGGGAAGGAAATGAAAAAAACCCCCCACCTATATTTTTCTTTATTAATAAATAGTTTTGGTCACTGTTTTCGAATGGCTTTGCTACTCAAATAGCTGTGAGTAAACAGTTGCCTTTGAGATTGCTGAAGACATTTTGAAGTAGATTTTTATTTTTTGAAGCCTGGGACATGTAAATAGCTCATGCTAGAAATGCTAGGCAGATTTTTTCAGGACATATCTTGGCACAAGTGTGATAAGCGAAGAAAAATTGCAGGTATCGTCCATGATGTCTATCCTGGATGTCCTAGGATGACTGAGATGACCTAGGGAGTCATCCTGAGAACTTGCTGAAAAGTTTAATCATGGGCTTAAACTTTAGTATCAACGCATGGGTTATCAGCTTATAAATTATTTAATTGTTTCTAGACACAAGCAAGGTGGAAAGACATAAGGTGCGATTCAGAACATCAGGAGATGGCTACTTCTGAACTAATTGTCCCAAGCTTTTTTACAGTCAGTGGTGATGTAATCAACATGGTCATTAGATTCCATTCTAATGTATACATGCAAAAGAGGTTGCATGAATTGCTTCCTAAAAAAATCCATCTTTGCTGCCTGAAGGGACATTGGAATGAAGAGCTTAGGTGTCTACATTAAGACACCTGAAGTTTAGAGACATACTCCAACCCATATTCATTTTGATCCACATTTCTTCCATCTTCTGCCTCGTAAGATCCCTGGGTTAACACTTCTACAGAGTCCGGTTAGTCTTCTGCCTTTTTTTTAAGCTGGAATCTCTTATGATACACAGATGACAATGTTGAATCCAAGTAGGAATACATATACCTGTTCTTCTTTCCCTAGCCTTTTTCTTATTTGTCAGCTAGGGCACTACGTACAGTGGCTGTGAAGGTTCAAATGCGTGAGTGTTGCAGTCAAAGTCGATGATTTCAAGGTTAAACTTGCTTATTCACCTCACCACTGGGGCAGTGGAAGAATAAACTTCCATGTTTGACAGCAGTATCAGCTTATGCTCTTCCTGTCTCCCTGTTTAAAAATAGCCCACCAAAAAAATTGCAGGTCACTTTCCCGATCCAGGTCACTGTGTCACCCCAGTCCAGGTCATGGACAGCTATTCCGGCCATGCTGAGGGTGTGCAGCAGGTACAAGCTGGTTAAACCAGCACTGCCTCAGAGAGAAATGTCAAAAATGACCTGAAAAAGAAAGTAGACAGTAAGGTAAGAAAATATGCTGATAATACAAAGTTATTCAGACTTGTAGGACAAGGGCAGACTGTGAAGTATTACAAAGACTGAGTGACTGGGCAATAAAATGATAGATGAAATGCAATGTAGATATATGTAAAGTGATGCACATAAGGAAAAGCAGTCCCAGCTCTCCTTATAAAATGATCTCTGAGGTATATTAGGATTTGAAAAGGTCCAGAGAAGGGCGACAAGGATGATTCCTTGTTTTCTGAAATGTTTTCTGCACAAACAGCAACTGCATAGGGTGGAGCTCCTCAGCCTGGAAAAGAAACTTAGGGAGGATTTGGCAGAGCTCAATATTAATTATGGGTGACATGAAGATGGACAGTCCACTTTCTTTGCCAAAAACAAGAACTGAGGCCATCACGTGCATGCATAAGGGCCAGGTTCAGAACATACTAAAGAGGGTGGTTCTCCATGTGGCGGGCAATAGACCTGTGGGACAGCTTGCCAGAGGGTGTTGTGCATAAAATTGGCATGTTATCAATAGGCAGCTGGACAAATACTTGCAAGAATCGCTCTCTGGAGATTACTAAATAGGAAAATCTCATCAAGGTGAGGAAATCCTTGAACTGAAAATACTTTCAATCTGAATATGCAAAGCATTACACATGCTTACTCTTCCTTGGATTCTTACCTGTGGATACTGATGGACACAAGATACTCAGCTAGGTGGACTGTTGGCCTTGAGGGTAGGAATTTTCCCTTTTGCTGTGTTTTGCAGTAGCCACTGTGCTGGCTGTCATACAAATATGGAGTCAAGAGATAGTTCTTATCCCAAAAATCTTATCTTAATGGCAAGATATAACCTGTGTAGGGGTAGATTGGAACATGCCTAACCAAGGGACCAGTTCAGCAAGTTTTTCCACACTCTGCTTTTACCGTGTATAAATTTGTGAATAGGAGCTTGAAGATAATTAGGTGTTAGAGTGTATCTATAGCTGTGTTTTGTTGAGGAGCTCTTAATGAATTTATCACTTCTAAGATTTTTACTCCATTCTTAAACATCCCTATAAAGAATTTCATACTACAAGAAATTTGTTGATAGGTTTGGGAATGCACTGAGATGAAAAAGCACTCTAACTAAAAGCAAATACGATCTCTTTCAGGAAATATACCTCCTCCAATTACCCAGTAAGACTTTCTGTATTATTCTCAGAACCACTATATTCTGGCAGAAATAAACTGTGGAAATGATTAAAAACAATGATGCTAGACGAAAAGTTTTCTAATTAGATCAATGAATATGAATATGATATGTTGTATGCCAGATTATATATAATTTTGTATGATGAAAAAGGAATGCAAAAATGTATGCCTGTGCTAGTATCCCTGTATGACTATATGAATGTCTGCGTGAGTTGATCTGTTTGCATATATTTAGGTGTTATTTTTACACTGACAAAGAACGTACATGTGTGAGCACTCATGTCTTCCTACATATGGCTGAGCTATCGCATTTTCTATTTTCTTTCCTTTCTCTAAAATTTAATTTACCTTCTGCTTCCTTCAGATACTTTTTTTTCTTAAAGTATAAACTTCTCTGTTTTACAAGTCTTATAGGGTTCTCTTTCTAGGACATTTTGGGAAAAATAATCAGCCAAATCATTCCATGCAATTTAAAACCCCCAATATCAAAATAAACGTGAAAGAAACTGAATGGGGAAGGAAAACAGTACTGCAACTTTTGTCCTCTGATCAGCATTTTTGCTGTTCAAGACTTCCTGAGTGGTAAAATAGCTCAGCCACCCATGCAGTCAAGTCAGAGGGCAGAAAATTTTTATATTACTCAGATTTCCTCAAGGGGATGACCACGCCGTGACCTCTTTGCATTCTGTAAAGCTCTGTGACTCAGAGACGTTATGATGCTTCTATTTTAAAGAGTTTCTGCAGTGAACATTCAGGCTTTCCTCTGTGACACTTTTCAACTCAAGGTGGGTAAAAGCATCTTGCCAGATTCAGTAACCTAAGGTCATTCTTGGAGTCCCAGTATTAACATTTGATTAGCTGTAATAGTCTATTTTACTGTCCAAACTGTGCTTTACTTATGTAACTTGACGCACTTGAGTAGCCCTACTCATTTCAAGTTCTGATGTAAATGAATGACTCTACTTACAGAGTCATCCCATCTGTTTTTTCTAGTACAAGCCTGGTAAGCCTTTTTTAATTAATCTGGAAAAAAAAATCCTTTAAGGCTTGTAAAATTGCAACATATTCCTGTTAAAAGAAAAGAGAGAAAAAAAGATAGCTGCATGGCTAGGATATAGACTGCAGATATATTAAAAAAAGAAAACAAACAATAAAGTAGGTGAGCAACTCATTGACATTAAATTTATCCCCATTTCCAGGACTGAAGATTAAAGCCTCCTAGGATTAAAATAATAAACAAACGCAAATGTGAATTTCAAGATGAGATTTCATTGTGACAAGTGCTGTAAGCTAAAATGAACAATTTTTCAGTATTGTCCTGATGTACTTCATTCTGTTGCCTTCTATTTTCATGGGTTTGTTACTTAACAAACATAGTTATACACATCAAAGAGAACATTTAGAAATATACAGCAGATTTTTCTTATAATCATATGTATCTAAACTGTAGGTAGCAGAAGAAACCATTCTCATAGTTTAAGAAGCAGGACAATAAATACAGCTTTTGCAGTTTGATGCCACATAGGCACATGGAGGACAGGGAGGTGATTTGAGACAGCCAGCATGGCTTCACCAAGGGCAAGTCCTGCCTTACGAACCTCGTGGCCTTCTATGATGGAGTGACCACATCAGTGGACAAGGGAAGAGCTACGGATGTCGTCTATGTGGACTTCTGTAAGGCCTTTGACATGGTCCCCCATAACATCCTTCTCTCTAAATTGAAGAGATAGGGATTTGGTGGGTGGACAGTTTGGTGGATGAGGAATTGGTTCAATAGTTGCATCCAGAGGGTAGTGGTCAATATCTCAAAGTCCAGATGGACATTGGTGACAAGTGGTGTCCCTCAGGGGTCCGTATTGGGACCAGTACTGTTTAATATGAGGTTCAACAAGGCCAAGTGCAAGGTCCTGCACGTGGGTTGGAACAAACCCTGGTATCAACACAGGTTGGGGGACAAAGGGATTGAGAGCATCCCTGCTGAGGACTTGGGCATACTGGTGGATTACAAACTGGACATGAGCCGACAATGTGCGGTCTCAGCTGAGAAGGCCAACCGCGTCCTGGGCTGCATCAAAAGAAGCGCAACCAGCAGGTCCAGGGAGGTGATTCTTTCCCTCTACTCCACTCTGGTGAGACCCCACCTGGAGCATTGCTTCCAGCTCTGGGGCCTCCAACATGAGAAGAACATGGAGTGGGTCCAGAGGAGGGCCACAAAAATGATCAGAGAGGATGGAGCACCTCTCCTATGAGGACAAGCTGGGAGAATTGGGGTTGTTCAGCCTGGAGAACAGAAGGCTCCAAGGAGACCTTATTGCGGCCTTTCAATACTTAAAGGGAGCTTATGAGAAAGATGGGGACAAACTTTTTAGCAGTTACGACAGGACAAGGGATGATGGTTTTAAACGAAAAGAGAGTAGATTTAGACTAGATACAAGGAAGAAATTTCTTACAATGGGGGCAGTGAAACACTGGAACAGGTTGCCCAGAGAGGTGGTAGAGGCCCCATCCCTGGAAACATTCAAGGCCAGGTTGGACGGGGCTCTGAGCAACCTGATCTAGTTGAAGATGTCCCTGCTCATTGCGGCGGGTGTTAGACTAGATGACCTTTAAAGGTCCTTTCCAATCCAAACCATTCTAAGATTCTATATAAAAGTGATGATGGAGTAGTTTATGAGGAAATGGAAGTAGGTACTGTACACAGTATATGAATAAATTGAGAAATAGTTGATCAATCAGCTCATTGTGACACTTTTCCTCACTTTACATGACTGCTTTACTGCTGATTGCATTGCAGCTCGGCACAGGGGGCTGGTGAGGAAAACAAAAAACACTCAATATATGTAGAAAAAGAGATGAGAGAGGACGAGTAAGAAGAAACCTGAGTGTCTCCTATAACTTGCATGTCCCAAAAGCTGTGGACAAGTGGGAGACAGGTAGTCTCACATCCTTGTTTTTCCTGCACTCCAAAGAGGACAAAGCAGGCAGGGAGCTAGGGTGGGACCGTGTGTTTCATTCACTGCTCTTGTACAGGCAGCAAATGCATTTTCTCCTGCCAGCCTCTGTTCCTGGGCTTTGTGAACCAGGTGGTGTACGCATGTAAAAAGGCGATAGTGTGAATGGCATTAAAGCAAAAGAAGAAAATTCACCATCTCATACTCTGAAACTGTGCGATCTTTCCATATTATGCTGGGTTATTTGTTATAGTACATAAGAGCTAAATACAACCTCTAACATTTCCTAAGATGTGTTGTGGGTTTTAAATAAAAACCAAGGGAAATCTAGAACATGACTTCTAAGTGGCATTCAGCATCTGACCAAAACATGGGTAAAAGCAGACGTTTTAGAGTAGTTATTCAATAATATTGGTAAAATGCTTCCTATGTAATGTAAAAGTTAGAGCAATTTACTCGCCTGTGTAGAGATATCTAGTGCAATTACATGCAATTTTATGCAACTCAGGGTAGGCAGGACACCAATGTAGGTATGGCACAGGACCTAGGTGAGACCCACAGCTTTCTGGAGAGGAATTTGGAGGCCACATGGGATACCAGGTGTTTCTAGCACCACCTGTGAATCCCCCCTCATGTGTCTGCTAAAGGCTCATCATCCAGTCTCCTCCCACTGTCAGTCATCTCTCCTGTCCCAGGTGACTTAGTCTAGATGAATTTTCCCTCTTTCCATTGAAGGAACCTAGATGACAAAATAAAGTAGTCTCTGACATGACTAAAGGCAGGGAACGTCAATCCGCTCCCTGTGCTAGAATATTATTAAAAAGGAGTTGCCAAATCTATACAATAGTTTGTATCTATGCAGTACAGCTCAGCCATCAGTCATCCCACCAGACCATGGTTATACCACTAGTTTGCCTGAAAAGACAAGTGGCAGTTACAAAATTCTGTGGTCTTTTTGTGGCTCTGACAGATAACCTGCAACCATTGAAAGGAGAGTGGATCCAGTCCTGACACTATCTTTCTGGGGCTGCCCAAAAGTAGTTAAGCCAGCTTTCTAAAGCCGAGTATCAAAATCGATAGATTATTTAGGTACTTAAACAGGCATGGATATTCAGGTTTAATAAATGCAGTCGTGCCTCAGTTTATCGCCAATCAACATGGCTAAAAAATACCGGGAAACTCGAGAAAGGGAGAACAACGGTTTGCAAAATGCTGTTAAGATTAAAAGCATTGCTTAGCACCTCATACAGACTGAAGTTTGCAAGAAAAGAGCATGTTTTCCAGTCAGCTTTGATGGTGGAGCAGAGAAAGAAAACGCTACTCGGCATTTCCTGAGAGGAGAATCACAGATTCTGGTAAATTCTCTTTTATCTATGACTGATTGAATTATCCATTGCAAATAGTGTTTGTTGCTAATTTGGCCGTTTTGCAGTTCATGAATCATTCTGGAAACAGTCCTGATTTCTACAAACACATTTGTTATTTGTAAGTATTCACTGAACAGTTTTATGTGAACAGATTTCAGCCTGTTTTTTTGTTCTCAAATTGTTAGTGTCATCTATTCACTATTTGAAGTGTTTGACTGGTCAACCAAATCACATACTATTGTCTGCGCTCCGTGATTGGGTAACTGAAACTTATAAATACAAGTAAAATGAATAGCAAATGATGAATAGCAAATAGGGTATAACAACTATTGGATCATCTGAAATTTCATACAAGAAATACATAATTCATGCAAGTTTTAGGACTCAAACATTTCCCTGTATACCTGGCAGCTTCCAGAAGATCCTGGAACTATGAGTAATACATGTCAGAAATATCAGCAATTATACTCTCTATTTTATTAGCATAACATTCAAGAATCAGGACTTTCGTGGGTAAAGAAATGTTGAACATACTGGCAAGAGTGCATTTATCTACATTTATGAATGTGTAGATGTGATTCATTATTATTTTCCACCAATATTCTGAATATATTATTAAAGTATGAATGTATGAACCTAGTACATGACACTTTTCAACCAAAACCAGGACATGACTCCTTCATATACACCAAAATGGAATAGAGGAAATGACCAGGGACAGGGAACGTGTTTTAAATTGAGATTTGATGAGGCAGAAGAAAACAGTTCCAGATTCCAGGAGCTTCATGAGAGAAGATTTTCAACTAACAAACTGTTTTAATATTGTTTCTAAGTTCCTGTTTTCTTTTTACCTTCTTGAGTGTTGTTTTTAATCTTGTCATTATTTTAAGTTAAAATATTAAAAATATCTGGATTGCTGTTCATTTCTTCTTTAAGTCTTTAGACGTGAAGTTGTCAGATATTTATAAATGCACCCTGGCGCAGTGAGATTTAGTAACTAACTGATTAGTAATGCTACTAGTATTTGTTTTGAAGGAAAAAAGTTAGTCATAAAGAAAAAACAGTGATGGTTAGCTAGTTATCTAACAATTCTCCATGGTTTGGATTCAGACTGTCAATGTACTTAATGCCTTGACCCAGTGGCCAGGAGGATGCTTTAGCTGGTCCAGGTGCAGCACAGGTAGGGACTGCCTCTCCAGCTCCTGTGCATCCCTCTGCATCATTGCCTCTAACTCCCTTATGCCCATAGATCTCATCAAGGAGGAGGATTCTTGGACAAAAGTGGACTGGGCAAAGACAGGAAGGGACTTGGGTTTATAAGCCCTTTGAGTCCCTCTTGGGATCAGCCAGCCAGATCTGCAGGAAGCAGGTACCATCTAACCTGCTTCCTAACAGGATCAGTTAGCAAAAAATAGTCACGACATCCTGTCATTGGTATTTGCAAAAGCCAAGAAACAAATTCTGTGGGAGATGTAGCATTGTCCTTGTCAGCTTTTTTTTCTCTTCTTTTTTTCTTTATTGCAGCTTTAGCATCTAGCATTCATTTTTATGCAGAATAAGGGCAATGGCACCTGAAAAAACAAAAGGTTCCAATGAAGTAAGACATACCAAGTCCAGCCCACAAATGTAACAGACATGGAAATAGGCTTTGGGATATCAAGTGATGGCTAGGACTACTGCATATATGGAAAGATTTGCAGGGGGGAGGAGAAGACCTTGTTAAGGGAAACTGCCACGGATAGCTTGAGCAAACTCAGTATCCTCTCTTGAGACCCCCAGGAGGTGAGTGAAAGGGTGTCTCTATGCTAAATATAACTGGATGTTGTATATGTAATGTAGATATAAGCAAAACAGCAGTGTGCTATTTCAATCCCTCATCCAATGTTTGGGGCCTTATTTGCCTTTGGTCAGATCCAGTTTTGTGTGGGAGAAAAATATTTTCTCCAATTATATGAAAGAAAGGCATGGAGCCTAACTAAAGATACAAATATTTTAAAAGAAAAAATTATACATAAGTATGAAGTACAGTACTGCTGTCATGATCTTTTGATTAGTTAAAAGGATTTTATAAGATCAAAGTTGCATTGTTGTTACCCCTTTTGGCACAACCACTTAGCCAAATGCCAGGAGCCTTGCCTTCTGTTTCAAGGAGAAAGGGAAGGAAACGTCTTGTGTATGTTCTTTGGTGTATCTTCTTCATTTTGAAAGACGACACATAACAGGGTCTTTCCTGGAGCTCACTAACTACTGCTACGAAATCCCCAGCCCTTCTTTGTACTCTCCATTTTCTTTGGCCATATCCATGACTACTTCACTCACTCTGATGGCTTTATACTCACTTCTGCTGCAATACCTGTCCATAGCTTGCCATGCCAGCCTTATATCCCTGCAGTTATAACCAGTCAACCTCTCAGGCCACAGGTAGCAGCTTTTGATTCAGCCTTGCTGTGTGACCCACTGCCTTGGGCAATGGCTTCTGTTGTTTCTAGGAATCTCACTAAATGTAGTTTAATTACTCCTTTCCTTAAGGCTGAGCAATGGTTGTTCAGCATGACCATTGCTTAAGCCAGTTCAATAATTGTCTGGAGACCAAAGAGTCACTTGAGAGCAGTCACTCATTTTTTCCAGTATAACAATATTATTATTTCCTGGCCTTGCCATATGGGCTACATAGGAGTGGGACACATAGCCAATTAACTGAGACAAAGGCTTAACTTAAAGCAATAATGATAGTGCATTTAGTGCACTTTGGAGCCATGGTTATCATTACTGAATTATAAATATTAATAACAGTTAAACACATTGTCAATGGTGCAGCCATTAAACATCTGCTGCCTCTGTTACATGGTGCTTTTTAGTTGGAGTGAAATCTCTACTTTGAGGCATACACGAGTGCAGTGATATTTGTGACTTAACGTAACCCAAAGTTCTGGTGTCTCCATGATGGCATTTTGACTTCAATATGGCTAATATACCACATATACTTTTCAGGAGTGTCTGTTTTTCTGCACTGTTGATAAGGATTGTTGTTATCAACGAATGTAGAAACAGGAGACAGGATCCACCGACGCTTGCACAGCAGGCTCAGGGCTTCAGGCACAAGGGCTGTGCCAACAAGATTTGATCACAGAACTCCCTCACAGGTGCTCCACAGGAATAAAGTGATTACATCCTCTTCATTGATACACTGTGGTATCATGCAGAATTCATATGTGTGCCTCAGTGTGACCAACAAGTGAGTGCCTTTCATGAAAACCATAATTATCTAATTTTTATCTAATAACATGTTGGAGGGTGTACCAGTCTTCTCCCAAGATCTGATTTTCTTGATATCCACCAAGACATCCTGAGTAAAAATTGTCAAATACCGATTATTCCAAGAGGGATCATTTATTTATAATCTTTTCCTCAGGAGTGAATACTATAAATATTTTTTAAATCTCTGAGCACATAAATGAATACGTAACTGTGCATAACCCTTAGGAAGCTGAACAGCAAGAAAGAAACTTTACTATAGCAGACTTTATTTTTAAGAGTTTCATTTGGTCCTTTTATCACAGGTAAATGTACCTTGACAATATGCCAGAGAAAGAAAGAAAATAATTTCATCTGCTAGATCTTTTCCCCAGAATTACTTTGTTCCAAATCTAAGGCCCAGTGGGGAAGAAGTGATTAACTCCGAAGGTCATTTAAGCATCAAACTGTACTTCTGGTAAGAAAAGGCCCTCTCAGAAGGAGCAACCAATGACACCATTATTCTCAAAGCAGGTGTAATCAGAATTTTGTAAAAGCAGAAAGAAAGCAAATAGGAAAAGAAAGGAGGAAGGAAGAAGGGTGTGAAAAGCACAGCATGTTAATATCTGCATTCCTTCTAATTTCTTAGGAGGGAGAGAACAAACCAGGCTCCAGTCCATAGGCAAGACATTATGTGAACAGATATTGTGTTGGACTGGCTTCAAACTCAGAAAGAACAGTCTATTCTGTTGGTCAAGTAAAAAGTTAAGAGGCAGCTTGGTCTAAAAGGGAGAGGCTATCTTACAGCAAAGTCTTAAATTCAGCAGATGAAGTTCCAATAAGAAAAGACCAAAGGCCAGGAAATGTTAGCTAGAGATGAAACACATTTTTAACATGCAATGTAACCAGCTACTGTAACAACTACCAACTACCAGAATCCAAAATCTTTATTAAAAAAAATAATCGTGACCATGCAATATTTTTATACTAAGGACTTAAAGGAACTTTTGTTGATTTGAATTTAAACTCAGATTTGTTTCAGATTCAGCTTTGATTCTCACTATAACTCAGTTCTGCTACAAGCATTACATCTTTAGTGAATGTCCAAGGACTTTTGGAGGTAAAAATACTTACGCATGTCTAATATTTTAGTTCTTGTTTTACATCAAAATCCTATGTCGTTAGTTCCCATGTATACTAGACAAAAAAGAAGGCTAGAATTCAATATGTAATATTCATTCAGAGTGTAATTGAATCAATGGCATTAACTGTACATATTCATTTAGCCACTATAGGATTATGGATAAAAACATATTTAGCAGAAGCAATGAAATGACAATTTAACATATTAAAGGGCAACTAACAATTTGACATAAGTAAAACAGAGACAAAGCAGACCCCAGCAGAAGCAGAAAGTGGCAATTTTTAAGTAAACTGTCTAGTTAAACAAGACTATCACTATGCAACAACACTATACATTGCCATCTTAGAGCTCAGTTGAAGGTGTCACAGTGTAAATGTCAGGTCTAAAAAGAATGTTGTATATTTTGGAAATCCGTCACTGTGGTGTTAAGTAATTTTACAGAAAAGTGATGGAGAGTTGTGAGAGTGGGTACCACGCAGAGGAGGGTAAGCGTTCACCATACTTCAGTGGAGGTAGATGCCATGGGAATATTAGCTCAGCCCTTGAGTGTTTTTCAAGTGTGTTTGGTTGCTTCTTGCGGTGATTTCTGTTTACGACACAGGGGACTAAGATCACTTACACTGGATGAATCTTTCTTTTGCAGTGAATGTCTAATACTAAAAAAAAAAAGGAAAAAAAGATTAAAGGATCATGTCTCCAATTTCCCAATCCATTCTTGGTATCCAGGTAAACTGAGTCACTGTTTAACAGCCACTATGACTTACAGTTCACATTAGATGTTTCTTTGTACAGTACTTTGTAGATGCCAACATCTGAAAGCCAAAACCAGCAATATTTTTGGCTAGAAAATAAGAACATACCTCTGTACATATTGGGTTTGGTGAGCTTGTTGGCAGGATGGGATGGTGAATGGTTCCCATGAGTACGCACCCAGGATGGTTGGCACGCACTGATGGCTGCCCTTGCTTTGTCTTGAACTAGGAATTCCTGCACTGCAGGTATCAAGTGGAAAGTTAAAAAAAAAAAAAGGTGCCATACTTTCACTGTTTTAATAGGAAGCATTACTCTGTGGTACTTGCTAAAGGATTTAGTGCCACTAAATTTGGTCTAAAACTAGCTTGGGGATAATCTGATAAAGTTAAATTCACTCAATTTATAAACATTTGCATGTTATTTATTCATATCGTTTACATGTGTTTGCCCTGATAACAGAAGCCTATGAGAAACAGCTGTCAGCAGCCACCAGAATCTGCTTGTTCACTGCTTTTTGCTGGAAGCCAAAAACAACTGCCCAGGCCCCATGAATACATGCAGTTCATTTATCCCAATTAGAAACTAATTTCAGGCAAGTGCCACTAACCAAGAACAATGTGAGACAGAACAAGAGAAATTATCTACAGCAGTGCAGTAAACGAAGAAAGAAATAAATGAATATTGAGAGATCCCAGGAAAAGTGGCTTCTTTTTGCCAGGCTATAGATAACATGTCTTTCTGCTACTGAGGTTTCTATTATTTGTGCAGACACATCAGGCTCAAATTTTGAATCAAGTTGGGGTGTTTGCCTCTGAGTTTGCAAAACTCAGATGAGAATCTCCCATGAAAATGTTTTCCCCTCTAGTTGCAGTCATAAATACCGCAGGAATAGCCTTCTTCACAGCCTGCTGGCATGCCTACCTTCCGTGCTTGGCCAGCAAGCCTAAGTGCTAAAACACTTAAAAGTTTCAGAATTAACATAATGTTTCATTCCAATTTGGACTGAGATTTTGGGATGGCTCTTCCTTGCTTGATGGCTGCTGCTTATCTCTAAGCTAAACATAAGTGCCTGCATGCAGCTGATTCATAGTTTTACCAACTGTGATTTCCCTTTTCCTGATTCTTTTTAATGCTGATCATAGTTTTTCATACTTGGGTGTCCTAAGTTGTGCATTACATTGAAAAGGCCAAGGTTGTCCAGCCACTTATGCAGACATGTAACCACAGTGAATGAGGAAGCATGGATTTGATAGCTACCACCATTCTATCAACTTTGAAACTTCCCTGTCAGGTCAGCATGAGTTCTGCATGGTTTTCCGTTGTCTTCATTTTTATTTGTTTAAGATTTTGCATGAAATGTTAACAGCAGCAGCAATGTAGAATTATGGTGTATCATGTGAAAACAGAGCAAAAGGCTTCATTTAACATAATTTTTAAAATAACCATAAAGAGCCTTTTATTGGTTCTAATTTTCAGGAACACGGTGTCACCCATGTGTGTTGTAACAAAAGTATTTGACACTTAAGGTTTCATTACAACACACACTCTAGTCTAGCATGTAAGTTCTTCAAGGTATGAATAAGAGTAACGGTACTTTTATTAATATTAAAATATGTAGCAAAAGGATATTGAAAATATAATTTGTATATTATTTGCCTTATTCTCTAAATGAAACCGGGTTTTTGTCAGCCGTTTCACCCTACAGGATAAATAGGAGATTCTAATCTGGAAAAGTTGTTTAAGTATAATGAATGAGAGTACAGGTCTTATTTTTAAAATAATATACCAAGAAATGACGCCATACTATGACACCATAAAATACGCAAATACAATCAAAGAATATTAAAATAAAGTAAAATTCTATTTTTTTTCACAGTACAGTTGTTTTGGGATTCTGTTTTGCAAACATTTGCTATTCTTCTGATTTGAAATGAAAAACAATCATGATCTCAAAAACCCATTAAAGGTGGATTTCCAAATATCGATCACGTCCACTGATAAAGTGTACAAATGCTATTAGAAATAGTAATTATCTTTGGGAAAAACAAACAACGTTTGAATAAATTTCTGTTAGCTTTTCAGTGCAAAAGTTTGAGACAAATAAGATTACAGCAGGCAAGGTAGCTACCACTAGGCTATCAACAAAGGGAGATTAAACTGTACTCGTGAGACCTTCAAACGGGTGTCCTGCTTCACAAGCACAGTTTGACTTTCAAATGACACAGACTAAATAGAGGTTACAGATCACTGCACTTGCTTGTCAATGTTACCTGTGATGCTTAACAGTTAGTTTTGGGACTTAAATTTGCAGGAAGAGATAATTATGTACAATAAAACTTAGGAATCCTTGTTTGACAATGGTGGTACGAGGGAAATCCTTTTCTAGGTACTGAGGCATAAGTTTTGTCCATCTGTGTCCCTTCCTTCCTTCCTTCCTTCCTTCCTTCCTTCCTTCCTTCCTTCCTTCCTTCCTTCCTTCCTTCCTTCCTCCCTTCCTTCCTTCCTTCCTTCCTTCCTTCCTTCCCTCCTGTTGCCTTCTTCTCTCCCTGTCCCCCTCTCTCCTGCCCTTAGCCTTTTTCCTTTTTTTCCCCCTTTTTCTAAAGATTTTTTTTCATGGCAGGGTGCCTCACAAGCTTTTAGGGTAAGACAACTGGAAAGCAAAGTTAAACACTTCTGTCACCCTAAGTATGCAACACGACATCAGCTTTATGCAACATTTAATAAATTCACTTGGTTATTTTAAAATATACTTTATATTTTGGAAATGAGTACCTCACACACTCATTAGGGTTGAAACTGGGTTGGTCCCTTTTGTTGAAATGATTTATGTGATGTCTTTTTTCGGTTATATAAGTATTCATATATAATGAATGATGTATATTTTCAAAACAATTATGCAGCTCACTACTGACACAGAAATTACAGATGGCCTATGTTAAATATGCTTTTTTTTTATTATGCATGAGGTTTATATAAAAAATCTTCAGCTGTGTCAGAATTAGACTCAAATAAAACTTTTTAGCTTTAGAATAGCTTCTCATTGTGAACGATACGTTTCTGTTTACTAGTTCAGACGTAGGATACTAAGGTAAGGATAAAAGGATTTTATTATTTGCTTGGCTGCTGTAAAACAGTTGGAGAACGAGAGGAGTAGAAATGGATGTTACAAGCTGCAGAACCACATCACCATGTTACTCCTAGGGACAGGAATTAGCATTACCTCTTATTAATAAACTTCCCTTATACTCCCTCCAGCGTCCTCTGGCCATCACATCCTGTTCTGTAACTTCAGACCTTTTTTTTTTTTTCAAATGCTATCAGCATCAAAAATAACAAAATATACTTGATTTTCATTGCTAAGATTTTGGAGGGGGAAGTTCATGTTCCATGAAATTGCACCAATGCCTTCATTAATTACCTCTTGTTTACACATCAGGATCCCATTGGAGAACAATTTGCTTTACTTTAAGAAGTGTAACATATGCAGTGTTGATTGTTCAGATACTATGGGCTTCTAAGTTCAATTTCAGATGCATTCTTACATGACTCAGCACAGTACTCCAAGCCTCTGCTCTTGTCACCATAAGTTTATGAACATTTTGCAGTGAGATTTCTGTTAACGCTGGGGCTGTCAGACAGCATTTAAGATGAAACACCACCTGATCACCATTCATCATTTGCCTACTTATAAAGAAGAAAAGAGAATATGCTAAGGAATGAAAAACAACAACAGAAGTAAAATAATTAACAACTACTTCGTTCCCACACAGCAACAACTAGATGTCAGCTGATCAGTTCTTTATGCCTGCATGCGCTTTTAAAGTGATTTTTCTTCAGCAGCTATCCCCATCATAACATGTTCTACAGTTGTAAATCTGTGCCAGTGAATTAAATTTTGCTCTGGGCATTGTGTACAATTACAATATAGCTATTAATGCAGGGAAAATAAACAAGGAAAAAATGTTTAACATGACATAGGATCTGACTTATTAACTGACTCAGTATAAATGAATGTCAAGAAAATAACGACAGCCCCAGGATCCACCCAACATATAGTAGTTTGAAAAAGCACTTCACCAATGGCTTAGAATGTGTTATTCTTTCATTCTGTTGTCTGTGCTTCCAAGTGAGGGAAACATAGCTTCAGTTAAAAAAAGAAAGAAAAAAGAAAGAAAAAAGAAACACACCACTTTAAGTAAAAATATTGCATAAAAGAGAATTTCTATATCAGAGGGTCAGAGTAAAGACAGTGATTAACAGAAGAGAGTGTATGACCAAAGAAAAGCAAGACTTCTTTCTAAAAAAGCAATTGCTGAAAACAAGAAGCATGAATAGCCCATTGCCATGGTGCTGGATGTGTTGTTCTTTCTTTCTGACCTTACCTTGTCCAGTCAAGACAACTAAAAGCCTTACTTTGTTATTTACTAGCTTTAAAGCATATGGTTTTTGACAGTCTTCATTATTCTCTAATAAGTTTCTTTTGTAGTGGAACTCACCCTTTAGAAACTCAGTTAAGGAATTGAATTGAATGTTTCATCTACAGCAGGTTCATTTTAATTCCTTTAAATATGTAAAGACATTCTGTTTTGTTTTGTGGTTTTTATTTAAATACCCGTGGGCTTGCAGGCAGAGAGGTATACAGCCTTATCTCCGAGTGAAAAGTCAGGTTTCAGTTCTCTGCAAACTTTTCCTTGTTCAAATCAGGGCATCTCAATGCAAGAGCTTGTTAAAGTTTCATGTTATAAGGGATGGGTTTGCCTTGGCAGATTAATTTACCAGCAGGAAAATCCACTTCTGTTTTTCTTAATGCCAAGTTTTAAAGCCTGCTTACTTTGTGGGTGGTGTGATTCAAGAGGAAGCAGGGTAGCTACAGGCATGGGATCAGAGCTTCGTCCTTATGCACATGAGCAGGTGTGTGGGTGTGAGAGAAAAGAAGGCGCGAGGGCTCTATCATTCCTCCTCACACCCAAATAACTCTCCTTGGCATCCCAGGGTGCCATGTGTGTTTGTGACCAAATGCACCGGGTCCAGTGTGCTTCCCCTGCATTTCGACAGGGCTGGGAAGCTTGAAAAACTTCCAAACACGTTCCTGGGTTTGAAATGAGAAGGAGAGGGAGGAAGCCACGTGCGCAGGTAGGAGCCTTACAGCCCTAAGGAGGGTTTCACAAAGCCCAGAGCAAATTCCACCGTGCAACACCGTGACTGCAAAAGGGGGCAGCAGGGCTCCCACACAGCGAGACCAGCACTTGCAGAAGAACAGCTGCACAAAGGTCCAGAAGCCAAATGGTTTCCCAAAAGGCCAGTGTCGCAGTCGGCCCCACACAGTCAATTAGGCCTTTTCCCATACACACCTATTTGGAAAGAGCCGTCAAATTAAAATGAGTGCTTTTGTATACATTGATGCTAATGGTTAGCGTAATAAAAGACAACAGCATTGATGACATGAGCTGTGTGGAACCACGCAGCGAGAGTCTGTGGGCTTCTCTTCAGTCCGTTTCCACCTAGGTGTAACGATCAAAGGAGACAACTTAATGTATGAACATTTGCAGGTCTGGTCAGACACTGACACAACCAAGCAAATCCCATGGACACTGACAGGAATCACAGCACCTTCATCTGTCACAGGCAAAATTGGCTTATTTTTGGACCCGGATTTTGCAGTTTTAACCACAGAATACAGTGTGGACTTGCTCCAGGCATATACTCAGGCAGCATTTTAAAGTTACTGCAGGTCCTGGAGACATACTGGACAAAATTTTAAATAAGGTCTAGTGTCTTTACTCCTCAGAGCCCACTCTGAGCGGTGGCCCTGTGCCGCTGCTGCTGCAGCCACTGTCAGCTGCCCTCAGCCTGGCAAGTCGAAAGGCACCTGGCATGCCTCTAGGTGTGCTGCCGCATGGAAACACTCAGAAATATTCCTTCAAACCATAATACCTTACTTTTACCTTGCCCCAAGATTACTGGAGATGAACACTAGGTACCTTGTACAGTGCTTGGTCTGACAGTTTAATAATTCCTGTTTGGGGCTTCTAACCACTACCAAATTTAAAATCATGAATCTGCATATTGATATTTCTGCTTATGACACTCAGGAAGAGGACAGAGACTCTGTCCTAGCTCTGAAGACCCAGAGAGAGCAAGAAATATGGCCAGGTAAGCTGTGAGGTCCAGTAGCCTATTTGCTGTAAGAAGAAGCTGTAAGACTCCATTTACAGCCTTGGCAAGAGAAAAAGTCAGAGTCAGAATATAGTCTTTACTGTTCGGCTTAGATTACAATTTTCTGCTGTCTGCCAAAGCAAAACCAAATTGGAATATCTGAGAGTAAAACCTGTCTTCTGGTTGCCTTTGCACAGCCTGTAACTGCATAACTCTATTGCTTTTGCATGCAGTTCTCTCTAATTGGTTTTCTCAAGAAGCAGTTTCTCTCAAAAAATATTGATACAGGAGAGCAGGGAGGACAGCAGAGAACCTGTTCAGTGTGTCCTTCTCCACCAGCCTGCACTGTGGGTCATTCCACTGCTCACAGGCTGCTGTTGTTCTCACGTCTTTCATCTTCCTCTACTTGGTCTGACTTCAGCCCCTACACCTGCTACTTCAGGATATTGCCATCTATGGCTTTCCAACACTTCATATTCTGATGAATAGTTGGCTTCTTGTTGCTTTGGAGAAAGTCCCCAACTGTTGCTGAGTTTTCTCTCCAAGTCCAAAGCAGAACAGAAGGGGCCTTTGTTTACCTTAATGGGCTCTGAGGATTAACACTGCAGACAGTCAGATGCCTGGTCTCCTCATGCAGATTTCTGCCTTAGGTTTCATGACTTCTGTCTGGTGAAAGAGAATTTCTGCCCAAGGTGCTCAGATCTGTAAAGCACAGTGTTCTTGGCTAACTGCAATCACAGAATCATAGAATGGTTAGAGTTGGAAGGGACCTTAAAGATCATCTAGTTCCAACCCCCCTGCCATGGGCAGGAACACCTTCCTCTAGACCAGGTTACTCAAAGCCTCAAAGCACCAATGCCTATATGTTAGCAATACCTATATATTAGGAGATGCTATGTCCTGTGTCTTATACAGCTATAATTTACAAACCCTGTCAATAGACCCCCATACTGACAGAGTAAAATGAACATACTCTAAAGCAACAGAGCCTTCCATAGCAATAAGCTTAGAAATTCATCAGAAAAAAATAAAAACAAATAAACAAATTGTAAAACCCACAACAAAAACCCCAGCCTCTTTCAAATATAGTCCACAGCTTAATTACTCTGTCCTTCCTTTTTCTGGTGAACTTGCAGGTTGCTGTGCTAACACTACACAGCATTCCTTTAAGACTTAAGCACCTACAGTTTAGAGGCTGATAACATTTTTTTCCTTTAGAAAAGCTTAAGTGCTTTTATGATATGTTCAGGGATCACATTTCATGAATTCAGTTTTCAAGCCAAGTCAGATGTCCTAATACCACAAAGCCTAATGAGTCAACTTTTGCCTCACTAAGGCCTGGAAGATAAGAAGAGATGAATACTTTAAAATAAAGGCAAACATTTGCTTCAACATGTAAATGTAATTGTTCAGACTGTAAATTAAATTCAATTAAGTTCAGAGAGCAGTATCTTAAGCCTTTTGCTAATTATACTTGTGAGTTTCAACTCATTAAACTCAGATAGTACGTTTAAGAAAAGGGAATCTGCCAGGCAACTGCCCGTTACATGGGCTGGTTATCTTGTTTCCATTAAAGCATCAATAAAACTTTGAGACCTGCCTCCAAGATACTCCACAGGAGAAGGAAAAAAAGAGAAGAGAGAATCAAGGGTCCTGTTGCCAACCCTAGCAAAAGAAGATGAGCTGCAGAAATGAATTTGTACTTACTGGGTGTACAAAACCTACAGTTGCATATCCAAGAATATCCTTATTCAGCATCTGGGTCACTGCTGTGCTCAGAAGTCCGTTACTTGCGATGCTGTCCACCTTGGCAGACCCCCTGGGACTGGCTGATGTCTCTCTGGTTGGCAGCACACCCCCACTGAAAAGAGAAAGCTCATTTGAAGCAAATAAACCTCTCAGCAATTTAAGATCAAATAAATGCTTCCTTTTGTGATAACTGCTAGCCTGGCCAAAACTTCAAGTCTTGATTTGACCTAAAAACATGAAGGAAACTATGCCAGTGAGCAGGAAAAGAAGAGGGAGAACCGGGGTCAAACTGAAACTCTGATATGGGGGAAGAAAGGGCACGAGACACATAACTGAAGCAAATGTAGTCAAAACAACATGAAGAGGGGATGGGGGAGTCCAGAAGAAAGTATGAATTGGGAGCCTACAAGTTCCCTAATCAGGGGAGAAAATAGCATAATGAGGAAGGAAGCTGAAGCTTTATCAACTCCCTGGCATGGAGCAAGAAGGAGGCATTGCAGGCAACTGGAGAAGTAAAAATCAACAGGAGGTTGACACGTCAGGAGAGAGACAGGGAAGACTGCAGCCTCTGGAGACTAAGCCAAGAACATGGCTTACAGAAGCTACAAAATGTGCAACTGAGTGTTTTTATAGAGGGACTAGCTAGTGTTGGCACAAGACAGCAAGTGTTAGCACTGGAAGACAGAAGAAGTGCTCAGTGTGTGACAGTGACGAAGTCCCACGCAGCCCTGCGAAAGTATGTCTAAGCTGCATAAAGCCGAGGAGCTCGCTTTGAGCTAGTTAGCCAAGCCTCAGAAGCAGTCTGTGCATGTTAACATTGCTTTAATTAATTTAACCGGGCTAATGCCCCTAATTTGTTGGAGGTATCTGTAAACTGTGCTTTGCAGGATTAAGCAGACTCAGTGTATCTTTGTTAGAAAGAGTCACTCCAGGGACAGCAAAACAGGTCAGTCCTTTCCAAACCCATTCAAACCCTTAATTTTCCTTCTGTGTGTCCTTGGTCAGTGATTATGAACACCAGAGTAATAGGCACCGAGCAGAGACTGCCAACAGGCCGAGGATGTGGAATAACTGCCCCCTCTTAATTACTGCCAAAGCTAACAACCATGGCTATGGTGGTCTCCATTTAAGATAATGTTCTTTCACTTTCCTTCTCCTTTCCTTAAAAAAGATTTTGTTGTATAATATAAGAAAGTTGCCCAAATGCACGCTGACTATTTGCAGCAGACAAAAAGTGCTGCTCACATGATTTTTCTGTGTTGTGTTTTCATACTGCTCTAAACTTTCTGTGGGGTTTGAACTCCTGCCAGCATTTTAGCATAGCAACTTGCTTTCTTCATGACATTCAGCAAGTGGTTTTGCCTCCTGAAAGGCTTGGGCTGCAACCCAGGGAGAATTTTACATTATGAAAGAATGGAAAGCCGGTTACAGCAAGAGTAGCAAAAGCTACACACCTCCTTCCCTGTGACCACAGACTAACCCAGCACACTGCCTCTATGCTCTGGGTATGTGATATTATGACTGTGATCATGCGGGACCCAACTCTTCCAGCAGGGAGGGGAACATACCTTGATCTACAGAGCAGGGGCTATTCACCGGGCTCCTGTGGGCTTGCTGCTACATGCATAGCTTTAATATGCTCATGCTTACGTGACTGACTTTGCACACATTGTAGAGTTGAAGAGCACAGGTAGGAACCAGACTTCCCCGAAAAAGTGGGAAGCCAGGCAGGCGCATCTTCCTCTGCAGCAATCCAACCTGCCTGCTCCCAGCTGCCCTCTTTCCAAATCACCATCACATGACGGTGAGGGAACATTTTCCCAGGGGAAGAGGGAGGATTGGGGCAGACCATAACCTAGATAAATTACCCTAGCAACCTGCACGTGGCCTGCAGAGTGTAGGTTGAACATTTCTGATTTGCACAAGCGCTGTGAGAGCCAAACCCCCATTGAAACCAACAGAAAGCTTTCCATTGGCTTTAGCGAACATTGAAGCAAGCCTTTAACTTACAGATAGGCAAAAATGCAAACAGGAGATCTCTGTGGGTTGTTGGCACAGTGGCTGTGTATACCCTTGGAATAGAAACAACCGCAAGGTACCCTGAGGCTCCACCACTGTTGCAGTCCAGTGACTGGCTTTTATTCGTTCCCTTCCTCAGTGGAGTTACTCTATGCCACAGGGAAAATCTGGACCATGCACTCTGCTCAGGAAGGTTTAAGTCTAGGTGCTTTTAGCACTGGGCTCACCATTCTGATTATACCAGGTGTCAGACACAGAGTAACTTTAGGTAGTTGTACCAGCATGCAGAATAAAGGAAAGCATCTGCGTAACATAGATAAGCTGGATAAACTTGAAACCATTGTTCCTGAGCCAGAAAGACAGATTCCTCTTCCCACAGATGGTGTCCTGTCTACTAAACTCAATGTGATACCTCTTGGAGGAAGCAATGGAGCTCCTTCAGTGCACATTGTGCATGTGACTTACTGCTGCATTGCGTTAGGCAGATTATTATTCTGTCCCTTCCTTTAATCATCAGCTAGAGACAGGTTAGTGATCGTTTTAGTACCACCACTTGTTGGGGATGGCACCTTAATTTATGGGGATTTTTTAATTTTTTTTTTTTTTTTTAAATTAAACCCACTTGTTGCTAGGCTGTAGGTCTTGTAAATTAATAAAATAAGCAATAAGAAATGGAATAAGAATAACAAATGCTGGCTTAAGAAAAAAGCAATGCTGTCCATCAACAATAATGATGAAGAGTGGCAAAGGGACACCATTTCCTTGTGGAATATTCTGGGTCAGAAAACATCATTACAGCTGGGGAACTTGTCCTAGAAATCTCATGCCTTGCACATGTGAATCTGTTAGCCCAGAGAAACCCCTAAACCCAGTGTAACTCAGCAAATTTGCCTTGGAGGGATCAAGTCGACATTTGTAACAGTACAAGACACCTGCATTTCACTGCTCTGCCTCCGTCTTTCTTGTGCTTTCAAATACAGAGCCAGGTCACTGGAACAGTGTGACATGTTTCAGGTTTATGCCTTGAGTCCTGCCTTTTCAACCAGGCATTCACAGCTGTGGGCGGGCAGGTGAAAGCTTGAAGTCTCAGTCTTGAAGGACTCAAAGAACTACTTTCAAGTCCCCCTGTATGTTGGCTACAGCAGGATAGAGAGTCCAGGCTTCTACTTCTTTTGGTGTATCTATTCCCACCTAATTCCCAAGACTTTCTTGCCCACACTTCTCTGTCTACATAAAAAGCTAACATTAACCTGGTTTAAATAAATAAAATTAAAAAGCCATCCATCTTAATAGTCTATTCCTTCCCTTATATTCACTATGTAAGAGCAAAATTGCAAGCTTCACCCGAGGCCTATGGTGATAAATCTCAAGAGGGGCACGACCTTCCATTAAGAATAGAAAGATGGCTTTAATTTAAAAAAAAAAATCAATACATTGTTTTCAATCATTAGAATCTTGTGCCAGTTGCAAAATCAATCCTTTTCCTATTAAAGTGCTTACATTCCCAGTAAAATACTCTATGACACAAAATCCTCATTATGAAAGAGCTGGACTATGCTCTCAGGAAGCCAGCAACTTGCATTGTAATCATAGATTTTGCATAGTAAATGAGATCCTGAGTTTTAACTCCTGGAATTCCTTTTGAAGGAGTAGTGGACTTCTAACTTGGATCACCTTCAGGAAGATTGGGAGAATGGGCAGTTGTATACAAGGAAAATTTGGCCTAGGACATGTAATTAAGATGTTCCCAGTCTGTAACAGAAAGTCATTTAATGCCTCTTGGCAAAGTCTGTCGTAACAAGGAAACCAGATTCTGCAGGGGGAAAGGGACAAGCTGACCACATTTACTCTGATCAGGCATGCGTAGTGATGAAAAAGAAAGGTAGGGAGTGAAATAAAATGTCAGGAATTTGGTTTGCACCAGAGTTTTAGTTTGTTCTTATCTCTACTGAAAGTGACTGCTCTATTTAGTTTTGAATAATTGCTCTGCAAGTTGGATTAAATTTTCTTCTCTCCCTTGGTTTAATGTTGCAGCAGAGACAGTGTATATTATACACTGGCATAACACATGCTTTTCAGAAAAAACCCTGACAACATGAAATTCCCATAGGTGCTATGCTTACAAAGCATTAGCATAATGATGTTAGGGAGAGATCTTTGCTCTTATAGAAACTGTTTATATCTGTCACGGTCTTATATGTAGACTGTTGCAAACACAATGGAAATGAAAAACCACTAAGGCATAATAGAAATTTTGTTAACGATTGAGCAAAAGCAGAGTTTGAAATTGAGAGATGAAATTCCTTCCACTAGACTAGCTATATTTTTACTATGGTAAAGCAGAACTAAAGAAAGCATCAGAAAATAGAAATGGAAATTATAGGCGAGTGCCATATTAGCATGGGACACTTTAAGGCCTAATTCAAATCCTTCTGAAGCCAGTGTTATGTCTAACAGGTCTAATAGTAATAATAATAGTAATAATGGCTGTTCTTCATAATTAAGGATGATTATGAGGCACTTAGGGTAATGCAGCTATTTACTTTCACCACCCATGTATTTGCTTGTGAGAATAGATTCAACTGTGATGAACAGCTATGGTTGTGCATGTTCACTTTTGATGACTGGAAAGTGCTAATTGATTCTCCTTGAACTTTCTTCCTCAAGGCTCTTTTGGCCTCCATTTTGTTAAGCATTTTGCCTTTTAGGCTGAGTTGTACCATCATACATCAGGTATCTTGATCTAAAGACTTTTTCCCCAATTATCGAAAGATCTTGCAAGCTTTAAGGGATGATTTTAGCACGCCCTTCAAACTGGATTTTAGCTGTTCTTTTGCCACAAGCAAGCAAGGTCCCCTCCAAGGTTCAAGAGCATCCGTGCTGCCTGCCTGCTTTCCCAGCTCTAGACTGACCAAGACCTTACCAAGAGACCTCCAGCATGAGTGGCTGTTTAGAGGATGAAGCCCTGGGTCTCTTATCTGGCCATGCCTAGATCCCAGTGTAGGCTGAACCATCCTGTTCTCAAATACAGCATGTGTGCAAATGCAGATCCCATCAAGAACTTGTGGGTATTACAACAGTCTGATAAATGGCAGTCACTGTGCTAAGAAGAAGTTACAAGCTAAAGAGAAGAGCAGATCTAGAGGACAGAGGGGACTGTCGCCTGCCAAGAGCAAAGAACCAGGATGAAGGGACCTTGAAAAGGATTGACTTTTTTTCCTTTGGACAAATGATATTGCCACATTCCCGGTAGACTGGCATAAGGCTTAGTGTACATAAAGAAAGTGGCTACTGGAGGAAGAGGGCTGGGAAGAGGAAGATTAATAGATCACTTGCAGATTAGTACTATGAAGTCTGTTCTAAGATGTTGAACCAACAACATCCATCTAGAGAAGGCTTCCTGGTCTGAAATGAATGTTACTTCCTGAGTAGCTGCGGAAGAGATAGGGACATTCTTCTACAATCAGTGGTCCAGGGGTACATCCCCATTAATTCCCCAGAGGATTTCCAACAGGAAAGTCAGAAGGTTTACAAGGAAGGTTTGCTCTGTCTCCGAGCTTCGTGGAAAATTTTGGTCCCATGGTTTATGCATTGAGGACTTCCTACAGTGTCCAGGTAAGAGGCAAGGCTCTGAGGGAGCAGGTTCTCTTGCTTTCTCCTCTCCCACAGATCAGCCAGTTCTACTTCTTTCTATGAGTTGCTGCTCACAGAAGAGAGGAGAGATATAGGCTTGAGTGACTGTGAAATAATTCTTTACCTTGTAGTTGAGTTTTCTTTTTAATTAACTCAGGTTTTGAAAAATAAAATTAAAGGTGACTTAGTATTTAAAACATGTAAACTTCTTCTAAAATATGAATAAATTAAACAAGAATTTATGGAAACAAATTAATAAAAATCAAAAAATGTTCCCTGAGCTGAGCTTTGCTTGATGAGCTTCAGGAGTGCATGGCTTTTGCTACTGAGAAGGAAGGCCCTGAGAAAAGGTGCCTGGAAGTAGGGAAGTCCTGATCCAGGCACGGGCACTGCAATGACATGAGCCTCCATTCTAATTTCTTTCATCCCTAGCAGGTCCCTTTAACAACTGTAACAAAGCAAGCCTTCATAAAGTAGCCTTATATCTTAATCCAAAGTATATTATATTCATAAACAGTTTCCATCCTTCCCTCTTCTTCTCCCTTTTGAGACAGAATAATGTACTACTAAAAATAGGATTTCTGCTTTCCAGTTGAGAACGTTAGTAGTGAGAAAATAAACAGTTCTCTTCATTACCAAAGTCTCAGAGGAATGCAAACAGAGAAGAAGGAGCAAACATAAAACCTATTTCCAAGGTGTTCTGGAGTAATGGATCAGCCTCCGATCTTCAGATACACATCAGTAAATTCAGACTTTGATGTACAAAAGAACTTAATTACTTGCATAACTTCGAGCATATGAGTAGCCTCTTCACTTGAGATTAGCATGTGGTTAGGTGCTTTTCTGGACTGTGGCTTTTAAAAGGAGTGTAAGGGTTAGGTATGTGTTTTGTATTGTGGAAAGGAGTACAAGGAAGGAAGGAAGGACAGAAGGAAGGAGGGAAGGAAACCTGGTTTAGGTTAGAAAACAACAAATCCAAATAGAGTTTCCCAGCAGATGATAAGACTTCTGGTTGAGACCAGAGAGAAAGTAGAATGCATCGCAGAAACAGTTCAGCACCTGTTGGCCTTATATTAAAATCACTGCACTGAAAAATCCAGGAAATTTACACATTTACAGAAAAAAAAAGATGACCACTGAAAACTCAGTGCTTCAGGGCTATGTGGGATCAGTTTTGTTCACATGTCTTCCTTGATTTGCCCTGCTTCCTCAGCCGCCCTATCAGAAATCCTGTCCCTTGTAGCCTTCAGATGAGATGATTATATGAGATGCAACTTCTCTGTTTTGGGCAAAACAATCTGAACTCATTTAAATGGAAGGTCTGTGCTTATTCTTTTATAAATTGAACAGCTTAGGGATGCTCAGCTCATATGCTCTGCTTATAGGTTATGCCTGACTCATATGAGCAATGAATTGGCATGCTGGAAACAGAGATGGCCATGCACAAACCGCCCGTAGATAAGGATGTAGGAGTTTCATGTTATATGGTTAATTAGGCAGGGCCAGGGGACATTCCCAGGCACCGGAGCTTGATTATTTATACTATGAAATTGTTAGAATGATGCCTGGCATGTTTTTGGCAAAGGTACAAACACCCCAGCTAAAACACTGCCAGGAACAGCACGGGGAAGGAGTCCTTCTCCATAGGCAGTTTGCATTCAGCCACCCTGTTCTGGAGGGTAAGCTAATTCAATAGTACGGATGCAGGCTGTTCTGCATCAGCTTGCCTCAGTGCCAGCAAATGTTCCTGGGCATGCTTAATTTACTAATACAGATGTAGCCATAGGTCCTATTCATGGACACAGTGCTGATTCAGTTGACTTACCAGTCTATTAAAATCTAGATAGAGCTTGATTCATTATAAGCAAAATAAATACTTGGAAATGCAGTAGAGGTGAAACCAGCAGGAGCCTGGGAAAAAGTGCAGCTGCAGGAGGATCTGCTTTGAGAATAAACTGTAATAAAAATACACTGGCTAAAGATGTAAGGTCATCTAAGGAAACAAAATGAGAATGTGTTGAGCTGGCACAAGAAAACAATTATGTGGGTGAGTCCTAGAGTTAATGAAGTCTGATTTGCTACAATTTATGTTTCTTTGTTGATTGACTTTGGTTTTTAAGGAGATTTGACTAAAGCTTATTTCTGTCTTAGATATATACGGTGTCTCTTCTGCTTGTGTTCTCTGAAGTCTGACAACGTGTGTATCTATAATGTTCCTTTCCTACAGTCAAGTCACTTAGAAGTTCTTTCTGTATGTGGCAACTTGTTTTATTGACGCTTGTAGGAACTTGTTTATCTTCGGGACTTCCACTTCTCTGACAAAATCAGTCAACAGGTTCAAAATTTAGAGGAGTACAAGCCCAAGAGCTGACTACAGAAGCCTTGTTTCCATAGGAAATGGGGCTGCAGATCCATGGTGCATTAGGACTTTGCTCATGCACTCAGCATAGAAACAAAAAGACAGCATGAAAGCTCAAGTGGGGAATATGTCAAAACCAATACATGACAATTTAGTGAAGAGCATTCATTAGTACACTTTTTTTAAGTTAAGACAATTAACTAATTTCAAACCACTATTTCCTTATTTTCTAATTCATTAACTCCTAGAAGAAGCACCCATACAGTTCAAAACATCCCTCTGCATATACTGCTGAGCTCTTGAAAAGATTTATTTTCAGCAACACCAGAAAAATAAAGATCTGGAAGAATAATAAAAAATGGATTAAAGTGAACAGAAATAATTTATCAACTGCAGACATACAGGAATGGAAAAAGATGACTACAAAAGATTCCTCAAAAAAATCGAGAAAAAAAAGGGAATTAAGCACAACTACTTTACACTAACAATACACCTGTGTATGTTTGTCACTGTTGCCGACAAGTTGCCTACCTGCCTGTTGGTACAACAAGGTATTACACGACATAAGGAATATAAGGCAGACTGCTGCATTGGAAACGTGCATAATTTTTTTCAGGTCAGATCTCTAACAGGACTGAATTCCTCTCGTTTACACTGCATGAATCAGGAATAGCTTGGTCTAATTTCAGTGTTTCAAAAACTGAAGAAGTAAGAAGAAAATCATATGTTACCTATTAACGGGTCAACTATAAGCTTGTGCTTCTGTGCAGGAAATGTACAGGAGGACAACAGTCCTGAAAAGTGCCCCTTGGGCCAGATGTACATTTGACTTCCCCAAACCGCTCTTATACTACTCTGTATACGCTTTTCTAAAACCAGTCCCCTATTTCTACACATTAATTTCTATTTCCCCTGCTTAATTTTTCCCAACATTAGGTTTCCAATTTGTACTGGAATAAGAATGATGTGCCTGTCAGCGTACCCTTGTCCATTATTGTTTTACATTAGAGAAGTACATTGCTTATCTGAGGCTATTCAGAGAGTTATTGAAAGAGCCTAAAGTCAAACTTAGTCTTTATGCTTAAGCCATTAGACCCCACTGACTTTAATAGCGTTTCTCCCAACTAAGGAGTTAAAATTCTGTTTCTTGACAAATAGTGGAGACAAGGGCTGATCTCAGGCTGTTCCCTTTGTAGACACACGTCACTTAACCTCTGCAGTCTCAGCTTCTTCCTCTTGAAGGCTGAATTATAATGTAATTAACATGGATTTTTATGTTTATGTGGCTTTTTGATGAGATGAAGCACAAAATTACATATCAAGAACCCTCGGCTGAAGGTGGGGGAACCCAAGTCCTCTCTTTAATCGTCCAGACAGAGGCCTGGGTTGCTATAATGCTCCTGGGCTTATATTCAGCCTGGTCAGACCTGTCTGCGGGAATGAGCAGGAGCAACTGCACTCTCCTGTGGGAAGGCCTGCTGTTGAGGCAGCAGTGTATTGGCCCTTTGTGTACAAGATCACAGTATTTATCAGCCTATGGAATATACCCCACATGGCGGAACAGATTTGGTCAAGCTTAAGATGATGCAGGCTCAATGATGCCCCCAAATCCATGTATTTTTCTTCCTTTACCTCCCCTCTCATCTGTACACCCAGTTGTTTCTCTACAAAATGACCCTGCCACTATGGACGACAGCTATAGAGGGCAAGAAAACTAAACCTCCTCCTACAGCAGCGTCCTACTTTGGTCAGCCAGTTTAACTCACTGAACTGGCAGAAAACTCTTCACTGTTTTCTGCTGGGTTAGTTTCCCACCACTTTCAAGGTGCTGTAGGCAGCTTATTTCAGGTCAAACAAACACTAGAACAACTAAAGGGGGAGCAGAGGAATGCCGGTAGCCTGAAGGAGAAGAGTAGGACTGACTCTTGGGTGGTAGCAAGTTAGCATGCAGATGTGGCTGCCTCGGGGCAGGGGACTCACTGGCTCAGGTCTCCTCACCAGTGAGAGTCAGTTTGGTGTCACCCGGAAGGCGGAGAGATGAAAATGGTGATAGCAGCAGGAAGACAGAGAGAAGAAGGAGGGAAGTCTCACCAAGACAAAAATAAGAAAGATGAACTGGAAGGAAGAAGGAAGCCAAGGGGAAACAGATTGAGAGTTGCAGGAGTTCAGTGCCAGCAGATGTTCAAAATTGGATGGGCTGAGGGAACTCCATAGGGAAATGAGGGTTGGAAGGGAAATGCAGAGGAAAACGGCAGGAACCCAGAGGGAATTGCTGCCAGGTTAGAAAAGGGAGCAGGTTGTGCTGACAGGCTCCTCTTAAGCTGCTTTTCTCCAATTCTGTCAGTCTGATTTGTTTATTTTGCCCCTGAAATGTTCAAGTCAGTCTGCTGTGAGGTTTAAAGCAGAGTAAAGGGATAAGCTTGTAACAGACCCATGTGTGCTCAGGATATGCGCAGGTAAAAGCTGTTCCACCTGTGCATCTATCACGTTACAGGTATTTCATTATTTGTGAATAGATATCCTCTATATCATTTGGAAAATACCAGTAAGCCCTTAGCCCTGGTAAAACACTAGCTGAAGAACCAAACCAGACAGACCCTTCAGTGACTCCCGGGCGTGTAAGGCAGTGGAAATGGCAGCTGCACAGCAGCCTGCAGCCACTCTATACAACAGTAAGACCAGAAGGAAAGGAATTTAATTTGGTTTTGAAACCTCAAGGCTGATGCAATGCATATTTAGGGAGGGGAAATGTACTTCCCTGCCTTTGTTTCACTGGCAAACATGCAGGATGTGCAAGGTGGAAGCTCACTGATCATTCTTTGTCACACACTGGAGGGGCTGGAAACCTCCTCTACTTTGAGGTTTTCCTTCTATCAAATTCCATCTGGTTTTGCATGGTAGTAAGGTTGAATACCCCATGTCCCATGCTTGAACCAGGCAGATCTGAGTGAAGAGAGCTGTGGAATCCAAAGATTTTGGAAGAATGAATCAGGTAGCATTTTTTTTCCTGTTTTCAATTACAAATTTACAACTTTTTAATTATAAACTAAAATTTACCCTCTATCTTGAAGTATTTACCCTTCCTTCTGCAAGGCATTCATTACGTAGCTCAATTGTTACAAGAATATTACGGCAACTTCAGCTTCACCTCTTCAGATTAAAAGGTGAGAGACAGAGAAACACATGTCCTGTCTCTCTCTTTTTCTGGGCTCATCTTTATTCTTGGGTCTTAAAATGGAACAAATTTTCCCATTCTGGATACCTGATACAACTTGGATTGTACTATCATGTCATGTTGTGAAAGAGCTTTAGGCACAGAACTTCCCAGATTAGTTGTATTAACTACATTTTACAGGCTGAGAAAGCTGAGACAAGAGAGGTCATTTAAAATGACACAACCACCAATGGAAACAAAAAAGGATGTTACTTTATTTGGAAAAAAATTAATTAGTGAGATAGTGAGCCCCTCTTAATAAAATGGGTAGTATGGAATTTATTTGCCTGCTGTGACGCATCTGTGGGCAGATAACTTTGTCCCAGACAATGTGGAATTATGTTCAAATTCTGCTTGAAGAAGAGAAACACTGAGAAAGATCTAGGATCAAAGCAAGTTGTGCTATTCAGATCCCCCGAATTTACACTTTCTTAAAAACAAGGCTGAAGCTAGCATTTCTCTTGAGCTCTTTTCATTTACAAAGTAGATATAACCCAGGCAGATACTAATTTTCACAACACTACGGGGAAATCATGATCAACTACATCTTCCATGAGGAGTTTCTCTAATGAATTAGTCACAAACATATTTTTATTCCTCAGCACTCTGTATCTCTTGTGCCCATTACATGAATCTCAGATTCCTTCACTTTTGTGTTAAATGAGTGCTCAAATAGCTATTCACGTTCTGGAAGTGATATCAGTAACAAGTGAGCCAGCTTTACTGCATCCCAATTGAAAAGCAAGATCTGATGAATTCTGGGAGTCTCAAGATAAGCCATCTTTTTTGTGATTTTCGTTCTGGAACAAAACTAAAACCAAGGGTGCTGTTCCACCAAAAAAAATACTGGTCAAGAATAAGGTTGTTCTTGCGGATAAAGCAATGAAGAGGTCTGACTTTGCCACAAATTCCTTAAATGCCCTTGAAAAAGGCCACAAAAGTGTCCAAGCCTTCATCTTCTGTTGCTGAAGTAAGAATGATATTACTTTATTTCTCCCATTCTTAACCTTTCTGGCCTATTTTGAATACAAATCATCGAGAAGCGGGAACTGCCTTATGGAATCAAACACCTCAAATGCAGTACCTTCCCTCTGGCAGTGACTAAGAGCAGATCTTCAGAAGACAGTAAAAGATACTCCAGGGAAAGGAGCGGTAGCATAATCTACCCTTATGAAAGATTCACTCTAATCCTTAGAAATTAGAGGTTGACCTTAACCATGAAGCATGAAGTTTTCTATCCGGACAAATTTATTTTAGCTATTATAAGCTCCTCTCGTTATTCATATCTGTACCAAATCCTCTTCTAAATGCTGCTAAATAATGTGGGAATGCATTCTGCTGGATGATTCTTAATGTCTGTTTTTATTTTATCTATGCTATAGGATATAATTGTGGCTGGGGCTTTTGGTTATTCGCATAAAGATAGTGGTAGGGAAGCAAATGGGCAAGGGATGGAGTTCTTTCGTATAGTTTTAAACTTCCTTTCCTTTGTTTGCTGGCAAGTATTTAATTACGAAAGAAAATGTTGAGTTGTGCATTTTGCAGTGGATTTCTTTGCTAAACTATATCAAACAAATGAGTTGGCTCTTTTGTATCCTCTTTCTAATTTGAGATGACTCTGATGCAGCTTTGCCTTTAGAAAAACAGGAAGTTTGGGGATTCCTTTCCTCCAGATTTGATATTTCTCGGTTTATAAAGCTGGCTGAATGAAGCATATGACACCGCTGTCTCCCTGTGCGACTTTCCTCTGCCTTCATTTGGTCTGGACAAGCATGTAGGGTCAGTTCCAGGACCCCTAATTACCTATCCTGTGCCTGGGACTGCGACCTGGGCAACTTTTTGGGTACAAACGCCAAGTGAGAAGGGCAGGTCTAACCTTTTCTCTCCCTCAGACAGGGTTAAGCAAACGGAAGCCTTGTTTTCCTTCAAGAATTGAGCCTCTTCAAACAGCTGCGTGTGTGAAGTCTGCTTGGGTTTTTTGCCTCCTACCCCCTGGAAGGAGCCAGGAGCAGGTTTACCCGCTGGCGAACACAGGCTGCATCAGGGTGCCAGCAGAGCCCGTGGCCGCTGTGGCTTAGTGCTGCGGTGGCTGCTGCAACCCCCATGCACAGCACGGGGAGGGGGGCTGCGCTCCCCGCTGCCATGCACCGAGGTGAGGAAAAGCAATTTCAATCCGCAGCATAAGGCTTACAAAATAAATCGCTCTGCACCACCCCAGATAATTTGCAAGGTATTAAATGGAATCCTTTTAACAGGAAACGCTCGCATTGAAGAAAAGGGCAGCAAAGTGAGGCTGCCGGACTGAGGGAATTGCCAGCCTTGCTTACCAGTACCGCAGGGCAAAGATAAACTTTAAATGGATTCGGCAATCGAAATGAGGGCCAGGAGAAAGCACCACTGAGAGAGGGATGATTTCTTATACCCTTCTCCTATTGAGCATTCATCCAGGTCCCAATATATTCCTCATTACACTATCTGGAAAAGGACTGCCTGAAAGAGCAGCAGCAGCCCGAATGTCGGTGCAGCTCAGCCAGCTCCAGCCATTCCCCCATTCACCCCGGCCGTGCCGTTCGCGTCGGCAGCACAGCAGACTGGGAAACGGCTCTCGCTCTGCGCATCATTGGAGCGAGCTGGAGGGGGTTGCCACCATCAAGAGGGGCAGGGGATAAAAACAGGTCTGCCAAGGATCCTTGCTACAAACCAAGGGCAGAGAAGGATGGAGAGGAGGGGGAATTGCCTTGGGAAGGGTATCTGGCAGTTTTACATAGTGATACTGTATTAATCTGCTTCGTGAAAGGAGGTGAAGTAGTTGAATATTTGAAGAGCCAGGGGAAAAGAGAGGAGTAGTAATGATATATTGCAGAATCACAGAATTGGCTAAGGTGGGAAGGCACCCTTGGAGATGAAGAGCAGGGTGCTCAGCAGCATGTCCAGTCAGGTCCTTACCTAGCCTGACAACACTGCAATCTCTGCTGGAGTATCTGAGGAGGCTTTAAACTGTGTGTGCTGGGTAGTGTTGCAGTGTGTTGAGTAAATACCCTGGCTATTAATCTTCCAGGAGCTGGCTCATACATGCTTATATGGACCTCAGTCACTGCTGTGTAGAAACATCCTGGAGGATCTTTGGTCTGTTATGGACAGGCCGGGGCCATTGCCTCCATCAGGAGCCTGGTAAGGTTACAGGCAAAGTGGGCCCAAGAATGAAAAACCTTTCCAGAATGACATTTCAAAAATAGCCTTTTGGATTTGGCTTGATGTATTGCAAAACTTGTTATGGTTTGTTCAAAACGCTGCACATAATCACCATTACAAAGACTTATTTTTATTTTGTTTCTATACATGTTATAATCCACAATCCAAACATGTAAAAGGAAGAGCGATGTTGAAAACAAGTTACTGAAATATTTTACATTTCCTTAATGCCAGTTTCAATGAAACTGGCATAATTCTGTAACAGGTGAAGATTTGCATAAAGATGCTTCTGTTTAAAAGTGCTCAGCAAACTGTAGTTCTATTTTAATCCTGAGTGGGAAAAATCTCCCTCAAAGGACAGGTTGCATTTCGATCAAAATCTTAAAATCCAATCTTATGTTCTTTGGTCAGGCTAAATTCGCCCATATTTCATTTGGATTTCTTCCTGAATGAAAGGTACAAGATCTAAGTTCCACTTGGATTTTTGAAAAGAGTTAATGAAAACATAAATACAGATGGGTGCAGCAGCTCTCTCTCCCATGAGAAAATGAAATAAAATAAGTTAGTGGATATCTTTCCCATGCGAATTAAAAGGAAGATATATGTAAAACTGCTTTCAGTATGCAAACTCATAAATTCAAAAGGAAATTGTTAAGCATCTGAGCAGCCTTCACACATACTGATTTCAATAAAAATTGAAAATACTCAGGGAAAACACCATCATGCCCTTAAATACACTGTTTCAAAACTTCTTCAGCTTATATTCTGAGCACAGCTGAGGACATTTTATATGGGATGTGGAACTGGGACTGTGTCTGCTGTTAGCATCCTACTGCCAGGGGCTGGCTAGTGGAGCTAAATCACATTATGCAAAGAAACCCTGAGATAGCTCTAGTGTTCTCTTTTTAGGGAAAAAAATATTATAAAGCCTCCACCCTGATATCCTTCCAATCTTTCTTGTAGCTATTCATAAAGTAGCCCATTCACCGGGGTAGAATTCAGCAATATTAGACTAATGCCTGTGTAAAGGGTAAGAGAAACCACATCTTTTAATTTACTTTATTGCAAGCTCTCTGTGCACAGTTTACATGCAACACAAGAGATTAAAGATCCTTAGAGAAAATATCTTTGTCATCTAGCTACTTTGCTAAGAGATAAGGTTACTAAGACAAATAGGACAATACCAACCACACAACATTAAGGATATGATTCTCAATGGCCTCAGCAAACTTAAGCAAATCCTTTTCAGCAGCCTGACACCATAAATGAAGTGTTTGAGATGGTATCTCCAGCATTTGAAAGAGCAACCCTGACACATACTTTGATTAGGGAAGCTGACATTTCTGTTAAAGTTCAGCAAGTCACAGAATCCTCTTAACATATGGCCAAAGATTACAATGTTCTCTTCTGAAAAAGGTGAGTGTGATTGCAGATCTCATAACTTTCAAAGTCAGAACCAAAACTTATTGCGTCTGCTTCACTTTTTCATTCTCAGCAAAACAAACAAAGATGGGGAGACAGATAAAATACCAAGGAAGAATAATGATAATAGTAAATCCCGCACATGCTTTGAAGATGTACAGAAGACAAGAAAGCAATGTAAATTTTGCTATTATACAAATATTATGGTACTGAAATTGCTGAGATAGGAGTTGAAGAATATTTTGTATGATATTATCGCTATTCTGGTTTGATGACAAACAAGCCTCAAACCTAGAGATGGGACTCCAGCCATAGTGTGAGATTCAGCAGCCAATTTTGCCCAAAGCTCAGATTATCTCTGTTCATATCTTGAGATTTGGAGGTCCAAAGAAAAGCCTGCAAATTTAGAACATATGGAGTAGAAACTAGTCTAGAAATCCTGCCACAGAAGAGCCTCCTGAAAAGCTGCAGTATTGCTGGGTTGTGACTGGATGGCTATACTGACAGATTCATCTTCACAGGACTGGATTAAACCAGAAAGTAGAAGAATGCAAACTCTTCTATGTAAACACACAAAAGGATTTAGATTTCATTCAGTTCAAGGTCTGGGTAAAGGGTCTGGTAAGTTCTTATTTATTCAAAGCAATTTACTCAGTGCTCTTGTTTTGTTTTTCATCTATCTAACAACATAAAAAAAATCTCCGTAGGAAATAAGAAGAAGCATTGCCGGGTACCATAAACAGTAAGTATTTACGCAGGGGTTGCACATGGCGTAGCTTGAAGAGGAGGATGCTCCATTTATGCTATCCACTATCAGTTTATGCAAGCTGTCTGTATAACTGCACATCCTAAAGCATGAGAATAAGGACCAATCTTCAGAATTGTTTAAAAGGTTTACAGCTGCGTTCATAGAAATAAATGTACTGGAAACAACAGAATCAGGAAACGGTGTGAAGGTTATAAAGTTTGCATAAAGAAAACATTATGAAGGTGTGCCAATAGAACAATTGCTTGATGTTGCATTACAAATATGTAATTTTTTTAAATTTTTTTTTGTTGTTGTTTTAAGATTCAGTTTATCCAATGGATTTTGCATTTAAGAACAAAATGCAGGAATTATTTTCTAAGATGCAAAGTGGAAACTTTCGAAGAAATACTAAAAATCTAATCAAGATTAGATGTCAGTCTAAGATGTGGCTGGATTTTTTTATTGGGATTTACCTTTGTTCTTTGTCATCTCAGCTGTACTACCAGAATTGCTTCTTGCAACATTTTCATTTCAGGTGCCAGATGGAACCTGGAAATACAGAACAACATTAGATTAGACATTAGGATGAAGTTCTTTACAATAAGGGTGGTGAAACACTGGAACAGGTTGCCCAGAGAGGTGGTAGAGGCCCCATCCCTGGAGACATTCAAGGCCAGGCTTGATGAGGCTCTGAGCAACCTGATCTAGTTAAAGATGTCCCTGCTTACCGCAGGAGGGTTGGACTAGATGACCTTTAAATGTCCCTTCCAACCCAACAGATTCTATGATTCTATGATTCTATAAAAAGTAGAACAAACCACCCTGAAATTAAAGATTTCTCATTATTTCACATACAGAAAACAGTCACCTCTTTCATGGTGACTGTTAAACCACAGTGTTGTAGAATTTGGAGGAGGACTGCCCTGGTACTCCAGTAATGGAGCCAGAGCTCAATTGCACAAATGTTCTAGAAATATTTGTTATTTTCTGGAGAACTCAGAGCTGTGTCTCATCCTAAGTGGAGTTCAAGATCCTTAGGGCAGCGAGGAGGGCACACAGCAAGCTTACTACCCTGGACTTCAGGAGAGCAGACTTTGGCCTCTTCAGGGATCTGCTTGGCAGAGTACCATAGGATAAAGCCCTGGAGAGAAGAAGGGCCCAAGAAAGCTGGCTAATACTCAAGGATCACCTCCTCCAAGCTCAGGAGTGATGCATCCCAACAAAAAGGAAGTCAGGCAAAAACACCGGAAGGAGTGCATGGATGAACAAGGAGCTCCTGGACAAAGTCAAACACAAAAAGGAAGCCTACAGAGGGTGGGAGCAAGGACAGGCAGCCTGGGAAGAACATGGAGAAATTGTCTGAGCAGCCAGGGATCAGGTAAGGAAAGCTAAAGCCCAGATCGAGTTAAATCTCACCAGGGATATCAAGGGCAACAAGAAAAGCTTTTACAGCTATATCAGTGATAAAAGGAAGACTAAGGAAAATGTGGGCCCTTTTCCAGAAGGAAATGGGAGACCTGGTGACCCAGGATATGGAGAAGGCTTAGATACTCAATGACTTTTTTGCCTCAGTCTTCACTGGCAAATGCTCTAGCCACACCGCCCAAGTCACAGAAGGCAAAGGCAGGGACTGAGAGAATGAGGTACTGCCCGCTGTAGGTGAAGATCAGGTTCGAGACCCTCTGAGGAACCTGAAGGTGCAGAAATCCATGGGACCTGATGAGATTCATCCACAGGTCCTGAGGGAGCTGGCAAATGAAGTTGCTAAGCCATATTTGAGAAGTCATGGCAATCAGGTGAAGTTCCCACTGACTGGAAAAAGGGAAATGTAATCCCCATTTGTAAAAGGGGAAAAATGAAGATCCGGGGAACTACAGGCCGGTCAGTCTCACCTCTGTGCCTGGCAAGATCATGGAGCAGATCCTCCTGGAAACTATACTAAGGAACATGGACAATAATGAGGTGATCTGTGACAGCCAACATGACTTCACTAAGGGCAAATCATGTCTGACAAATTTGGTGGCCTTCTACAATGAGGTTGCAGCACTGGTGGATAAGGGAAGAGCAACCGACATCATCATCCACCTGGACTTGTGCAAAGGATTTGACGCTGTCCCTCACAACATCCTTCTTTCTAAACTGGGGAGACATGGATTTGATGGATGGACCACTTGGTAGATAAGGAATTGGCTGGATGGTCACACTCAAAGTGTTGCAGTCAACGGCTCAATGTCCAAGTGGAGACCAGTGACAAGTGGTGTTCCTCAGGGGTCGGTGTTGAGACTGGTGCTGTTCAACATCTTTGTTGATGACATGAACAGTAGGATTGAGTGCACTCTCAGCAAGTTTGCCAATGACACCAAACTGTGTGGAGCAGTAGACACGCTAGAGGGAAGAGATGCCATCCGGAGGGTCCTGGACAGGCTTGAGAGGTGGGCCCATGCGAACCTCGTGAGGTTCAACAAGCCCAAGTGCAAGGTCCTGCATGTGGGTTGGAGCAACCCTAAGCACAAATACAGGCTGGGTGGAGAATGGATTGAGAGCAGCCCTGCCAAGAAGGACTTGAGGTTACTGGTGGATGAAAAACTGGACATGAACTGGCAATGTACACTCGCATCCCAGAAAGCCAACCACATCCTGGGCTGCATCAAAAGAAGCGTGGCCAGCAGGTCCAGGGAGGTGATTCTCCCCCTCTACTCTGCTCTGGTGAGACCCTGCCTGGAGTATTGCATCCAGCTGTGGGGCCTCCAACATAAGAAGGACATGGACCTGTTGGAATAAGTCCAGAACAGGGCCACAAACATGATCAGAGAGCTGGAGCACCTCTCCTGTGAAGACAAGCTGGGAGAGTTGGGGTTGTTCAGCCTGGAGAAGAGAAAACTCTGGGGAGACCTTATAGCAGCGTTCCAGTACTTAAAGGGGGCCTACAGGAAAGATGGGGAGGAACAAGAGTGCAGCAATAGGATGAGAGGTAATGGTTTTAAACCAAAAAAGGGTAGATTTAGATTAGATATGAGGAAGAAATTCTTTACTGTCAGGGTGGTGAGCCACTGGAACAGGTTGCCCAGAGAAGTTGTCAGTGCCCCATCCCTGGAAGCGTTCAAGGCCAGGCTGGATGGGGCTTTGAGGAGCCTGATCTAGTGAAAGATGTCCCTGCCCATGGCGGAGGGGGGTTGGATTTAAATGATCTTTAAAAGACCCTTCCAACCCAAACTATTCTATAATTCTATGATCCTAAACCCTTGGGATATTCTAGGAAAATTTCTCGAGTGGATGCTGTAAATCCTAACCAGAAAGGCACCTGGTATTTTTGCCTCTGTTCTTTCTGTTTCCCAGCGTTACTCTCAGCGTCAGTATTCCCACTGGAGAACCTGAGGCTGGATCCTGGACAAGGCAGAAAGGGGAGCCGGAAAGGTGAAGAGTGTCTTCTCCTTTCCCTTGTGCACTCACCCACAGACAACCATTTGACAAGAAGATAAAGTTTCAGCATTCAAGGGAAACAATAGCTGCCTGTAACTTACCCGGAGTAACAACTAACTGTCTGCAAACATGTGAAACGGAATGATAACATCTTTTGATCATCACACCACAAAGCATAAAATACCTTGTACTCCCTGTAATTTATTACCTTTGGATTTTTTTAGGAAACAAATGTTATTACTAGTGAAAGATCCTAAGCTGGCAGCCCTTCAAAGAAAGTTCTCAACATGGGAGTCATGGCTCACCCCCTCATTTCCCCTCCCAGGCCCGGACGCCAATCATCCCAGTGGCCTTTCTGATGTAACTGCTCACAGGGAAGAGGCAAGAGGGAAAATTAACACTCAGCCTCAGCATGGGCCCTGATGATGCTTCTGGTGAGGGCTGTGACTTGTTCCTTGGGTAACCAAAGAATGTCATCAAAAACTCATGGCATTACCTTTCTAAAGCTCTTCACAGAACATGACAGCTCTGAAGGGTTTTATAAAAAATCTTTAACTGTCTCTGAAAAGCTGGGCTAATGACAATACTTAAATTCCTTTCCTAGAAATGTTCGGTGTCATCTTGATTTTGACTCTTCAAATTATTTTTATAAGTTCAGATGTTGAACAATCTCCCCAAGACAATTTCAGTGCCATGGTCAGCAGGGCTCTGGAGGGACAGCAGCTGGAGGCTGGAGTCCCAGCTCTGCTCACTTGTGCTCTGGGGAATCCTGGAGACCAAATGAGACTATCAACCAGTCCTGATTCTTCAGCACCTAGCATGGACACTTTGAATGGGATAATGATGCAGCCGCAGAGGATGGCTGGAGCACTAAGGGAATGCAAATGCAAGATATGCTTGTGGGAGGGGTCACTGCATGAAGCGTTCGGCTTCCTTTAATCAGCATTTGGCTTCAATTCCAAATAGCATTTTGCCTCCATAGTAATCTCCTGGTAGTGATTCCTAAGCATATTTCAAATGAGATGCAATGCAGTTAACCATGTGTTCTGATGGCTTTGATTTTAACTTCTTTCTTCTACCAAAGATCTGTGGGACATTCTTGGCGAAGGCTATCTGGCTAATGTACTATGAGCAGGATGAATATCTTTCTTGAGTTCTCTATTGAAAATGGACTGTGATCCTAAAGCTGGTGATGTCACGAGAATCTTTCCCTTGACTTCCTAAGGCTTTGGACTAAGTTCATAATACAACCACTTCTTCCAGTCCTTGAATGCTATTTCAGACTAATGCATACAGGAAGTTTAACTTCCTCCTTTAACTTTGTACACACAGAGGAATGTGAGCAAGAAAACCAAGTGCAAATGGAAATAATATTTTTGAGAACCAGGCAAAAGAGCCTGGGAGCATGGCCTCTGCTCACAGAAGTGTGGTCAGTATGGGGTGTCTCCAGGACTGAATTTTATGGTGTCTTAAGCTGAAGAGAATTTTCAAGGGCAAGGTAAAGAAGGCCAAAATAATAGGCCAAAGTCTTATTCAGAGGAAACTCCCCCTGAGCTCAATAAGAGTTTCCCTTGAGAAAGGGCGGCAAGGTTTGGCTCATAAAACCTGCATGTAGATTTAGCAAAAAAGGGATTTATCTTTTCAGATTGGAGGAAAAAGAATTTGTTCTCTTATGAACAAACTATACATATGGACCTTGTTAATTACTGGGGGTTCCATAGCGTTTATCTGTTCACCAGCATATTTATTTCCCCTAACATCTATTGTAACTTTGACCTTTAATATAGTATCAGCATTAAACAAACAAACCAATAAAATAACATGGTTACCAAAACTTATGAGTTTCTCTTGTATTGTTGAAATACTCTCTTTGCAGTCTCACTCATTTCCTGTCAGGAAGGTTTGGCACTCAGTCTCCAGTACATAAACAAGACCAGGAGCTGGCCCAAGCCAGAGATCTTGCACAGCTAACTGCAGAAGATGCTTTAGAATGAAGAAAACATAATTCTCCCCAAAGGACCTGATCTCTTTATGGGTGTCCTATATCCCTCTGCCTGGCTTTTTAAACATCTCTCTCCATCCTTGTGGAGAAACAGCCAAATAAAAACAATGAGAAAACTTACTATTTTACAGTGCATTTTTAATGAAATTTTCGATTGGCTCCAAAACCAGTTTCCTGATACTCATGTGATTGTTCCTGATGCAAATGAGATGCACCGGAATTGTCCCTCTTTTGCAGGTAGTGAAAGGAGGTTATAGTTGCAGCTCCCTGGGGGGACATATGCATTAGCTCGGGTAGTGAGGAAAGCCCAATGCGGAGGACTGTCATCTCCAAATTAATATTTGCCATTAGCAGAGCATTGCATCTATATTTTTGGGGGATTTGAGGTAGGTCTTGCAGGGAGAACTTGTGAACCTCTGCTCCACAGTACAGCACTTTGCCCTGTAGACATGCCCATGCTAATGTCTGAGCCTGAGTCAAAAAAAAAAAAAAAAAAGAATTTTGTTCCAATAGATTTTTTTCTTGAGCCTTCACCACAGAATAATCCTTTCCTCCCTATAAACTTTTATCTTTAATTGCCTTTTTGGGACCCTTATGCATCTAATTATTATTCGTCATGTGAAATAATTCCACCTTTAACTTCTAGGTTGCACCTCGGACCTACAGTTTTAAAATAACCCCCTTTGCCTTGTTTTCTGGGTTGTTTTTTAAGTGATGTGAGTTTAATGCTGATACTGCCTTAGTGATCAATCAAACCTTTGCCAAGAGCACACACAAAATAAATAAATAAATAAACCCTCCGGTATATTTTGATGTGCCTTTGAAAGGAGGAAAATTCCTTTCACATGGCCTCTTGTCCCTAGAAATCTACAAGTTTCTTTGTCTTGGCAAATGGCCAAGCAGCACCGTGATGTACCATTTTTCTTGGCCAGTGTTTTTCGGTCTTTTGAAACCAGACCAAGTGTTCACATGGTATTTCTTCATTTAACAGCTGCAAGACAGTGACCACAGCTGCATGTGCCGTGAAACACAGCTTCCATCTATAGTAAGGGGACACTGTGTTTTTGTTTTTCTGAGATAGCTGACTAAACGAATTCAAACTCAGGCCTGATACAAGCAGTGCTGTGGCTTCCTCTGAAGCCATTTTATTCTACCTATAAACCTTAGCACTTCAGAAATCAGAGCCAGAGAGGGGCCTTTGCAGGGTGAATGTGTATATGCATGCTAATTTTCTACGTGCATGGGACCGAATTAGCATCTCCCTAGGTGAATACCATGCAAGTGGACTGAAGCCGAACATCTGTAGCCCACCTGGCAGCAATCTTTGCAAGCCCACACTGCTTGGTGCCTCCCCTCAACCCCATCCGAGTCCCTTGAGGTTACAGACTTGGCAGCCTGTTTAAATTGACCCTGTTTGGAGTGGTCCCTTACATCATTTCATTTCATAAGCTGTTAACTAAACTATTTGTGAGATTGGCCCACGTTGCTTGCTGACAAATTGCAACGATGCTTGTAAAAAAGGCAAAAAAAAAAAGGAAGGGGAAAAAAACGTCAAAACACGGTTCATGTGTAAGGCAAAGTCAGCCAGGAAATATTTATGGCAGGTCCTGAATGATCAGACGTTCTGGAAGTGGAAAGAAGGAACAAATGTTTCCCTGTCTGCTTGTTAGGGGTTTTTGTGGTGTTCCAGTAAAGAGTGGTGAGGTTTTTGTGGGGTTAAGATATCTGAAACTAAGCCTGGCAGGATGGAAACATTCTGCCCATGCTTAAAAGGAGGCCATCCATCTGTGTACTAAAACATGCTGTTTTAAGACCTTAATAATAATATTATTAACTAGTCGTTGGTGGTTTGAACATGAACTGAGAGTGGAACAAACCCAGTTTAAAAGCTGTAATAGGAATAGTACCTCATAACATCTGAGGAAAAATTCCCAAGGAGTTTAATGGTTTTGCCAAGACTAGAGGACTGGGGCACCGGTCAGTTAGGTGAATGTGGCTGCCTGCCAGATTTACTTAGATACAAGGTTGTGTTAGGTTTTTATCCATTTGCTTAGGAACTGCAATGACCACATTGTGAGAACAGTATCCCTGCCCAAAAGGTCACCTAATCTACACACAATAAGAAGTAGATGGGACAAATTGACAAAGGCGGCATGAGATAACAGCTACAGTTAGCAAAGTAAGCACACTTTTCCATTTCTCCAATTTATTTTACCTTTTTGTTCTTGTAGAATAGCAGTGGCTGGAGGCTTGCAAGCAGCTGAAATGTGGCCATCGTACTGGGGTTAAACGTGGGCAAAACAGGGCAAGGTGGCTGTGCAGGCAAGACGGTGTAGGAGCTCTCCTCTGCCATGCAAGGCAAAGCCCTGGCAGTGACAGGCAAGGAGGCAGAAATTGCCATTGAGGGGGGATCACTGGGGAACTGAGCAGAGCGGTCACTGCAGACCACCCTGGCCTCGGCTGTGACGGCGGGGCCCTGGGGAGCAGTTAGTGTTTCCTGCCTCTGAAACTCTCCTGGAGGTCCCTTTCCTTTAGGGTCTCTGAGGTGTGTGTCTCATGGCTCTCAGCCACACAAAGATCTGGGCACGTGGCTCATAGGGTCAAGAGGAATGGCCACCCTTGTAGCAAAAATGAAGCTCATCTGTGTTTATCGAATTCTTTTGGCATGTTGTTTTTACTGAGGAGAAGCCATCTCTCCCCGTCTGCTCTCCCAGCGCAGGACACAGCACACTTGTTTAGGTCCTCTTGCAAACACTCAGTATCCCACTCTGTCAGTTGTTTTTGCACTTACGCCTTTGCAACCCGGTCCTATGCTGTGATGCCATTTTAATGTTTAAAAACAATGAACTGATAAAATGAAAGGAAAAAGGACTACACTTTCTAATAAAGATTTACTCACAAAATGCATTCTAAGGTTTGCTAACACGCCCATAGGTGTTTAAGAAGGGTGTAAGCAGTCCAGTGGATCAACAGGTTGCTTTTGTCCATGGTTCATCACTAACAAGACTACCTCATACCGGCATGCTTACATCCAGCTGTGGCATAGCCCCTTGCGCCTATTATGTATTCAGACATTATTAATAATTGATTAACCCTTTACAAACCACTTAGATGTGGAATCTCTCTCTGAAGTGGAAATGGGAGCTGATCAGATGGAGGCTTGTCAAAGAAGCTATTAGGCAACCTCCTTTCTGTCTGAAAAAAACACATTAATAAACTAACACATGCATTCAGGTAAATTCTGCTCCATTGCTATCTGGAGATTCTTTTTGTGAATTCAATTTCTTCTTTGGCTTTTTCTCTGTTTATTCAAAAAAGGTTTCAAGTACTTTAAGGTATTTGGGCTGTATTTTCTGTGAAAGTGTTTTCTACTGATGTCATTTATTAATTCACCAATCCTACACGGCCTGGTCTCCTCATCACATACCAGGAATTATGCACATGCACTCAGAGGTGAGTGGGCTGCAACGATTTCCCCATGTAAGGCTGCCAATATGTTTGTTGTTGAAATGCACTACTATACAACAACCCTGGGGGGGAAAAACGTGTGTAAGTTGGATGAGTGGCTTTGTTTGAAGTCCTGTAACCATGAACTGACTGAATCTGGATTACAGGTTTATAGAATCACAGAATCACAAAATGGTTTGGGTTGGAAGGGTCTTTTAAAGATCATTTAGTTCCAACCCCCCTTTGCCATGGGTAGGGACACCTTTGACTAGATCAGGCTGCTCAAAGCTCCATCCAAGCTGACCTTGAACACTTCCAGGGATGGGGCATCCACAGCTTCTCTGGGCAACCTGTTCCAGTGTCTCACCACCCTCATAGTAAAGAATTTCTTCCTTACATCTAACCTAAATCTACCCTCTTTTACTTTAAAACTGTTACCCTTTTTCCTATCACTACAAGCCCCAGTAAAAAGCCTCTCTCCATCTTTTTTATGAGCTTCTTTAAGTATTCAAAGACCACAATAAGTTGTTCCCAGAGCCTTCTCCAGACTGAAAAACTCTCTCAGCCTTTCCTCACAGGAGAGGTGTTCCAGCCCTCTGATCATCTTTGTGGCTTTCCTCTGGAACTGCTCTAACAGGTCCATGTCTTTCTAGACATCATAGAAGTCACAGGTGTGCCAGTGGCCAGGGCTTTGGTTTCATCATCCGTGCTGAACCCAGGGAGGGTATAGTTCTTCAAAAGTGCAAAGCATACCTGTCCTCATAGGCTCTGACAAGAGGACCTCTCTCCTCTCCCAGGCAACGTGCCATAGCCTGTCAATGGCAGAGAAGGGATAAGCATGCATGATTTACAGTAACTTAATGGAACTCACTTGATGGCTTAAAAGCTTTTTATATAATAATATTAGTTTCTACTGACTCCTAAACAAGCTTTTTTCTAGTTAAAAAACACAAGCGTGTGAACTGAGAGGCACCAAAGGGACTTGGTTTGACAACAGAGGCTGAGTTGCACAATTGAAAGGTATTGCTGGCAGCACGCTCAGGGGAATCACTATAGAGGTTTCATAAATTTAAAATAAAGCGCCTGCTTCTATGTTGAGTCCTTCTCTATTTCTGTGCTACTCAATGCTCCTGTGAACCCAAAGATATTGATATATTCTACGCTGCAGGGAAATCAATAAAAACTTTAATCACAAAATTAAATAAAACCAAAGCTACTGACATTACATGGTAGCACTTTTGGAAGGAGCAACATGACATTTTATGGTTCTCCTTCAATTGGGCTTATTATTTACAAAAAAAAATAAAAATCAATAGCTTCTTCAGAGCTATTGGGATGGAGAATAAGGACCTTCGCATCAATTTGAGTTGACATCTTAGTGGGCTTTAGTGCAGTTACAGAGGAATAGCAAGGTGTATGTTCTTCAGTGATGCAAGTGGTTTTGACAGATGGAATTTGTTAGCTCTTAGATCCACCTTTGCCACAGTCTCTCTGAACTTCCTTAAAAAGTTTGTGCCACCATTGTATCCTGGTTCATCATTTATACATTTCCTGGGCCTAACTGTGAAAAGCAGCAATCTGAAGGTAGTGACATGCCTGTGAAGTAGCAAGGTAAGCTGTACAGTAAAGAGACACACCTGAATCACACATATATGGCAGTAATGGACATGCAACTGAAGAGCCTACATTGTATCAAGCAATTATTTTTGGCAAATTCTCAGGTAGAATTGTGCAGAATAATATCAAGTAAACATAAAACTACCTTAAAAATCCTTATTTGTACAAAACCTTATAAATCCTTGTATGTGTAAAAAGTTTAAAGCTAAGAGTTTCTTCACAAAAGCTAACTGTTTTTAAACTAATCGATTTCCCTGAAAATGTGTTGTAGAAGTGAAGAATTAAGTCCTTTTACATATTAACATGAAGACATTTTCTGAGATGAATAAGGTTGACATATAGAGGAAGCTTCCCAAATGGAAAGCCATAAACCCTCGTCATTTTGTGTCAAAAATAAAAATTCTACATCCAGGTTCTTCCTGGAAATTCCCAGAAAAATTCCACTTAGAGTTTCCTCTTTCCAGGGAAAATGTTTTAAAATGTGAAATATTTCTTCACAAAATTGAAAAATGAATAAAAGATGCGTTTGTACGCAATTCTACTATAACAACTACAGATTTTAATTTCAAATTTTGCAATAATCCAAGGACTTTATTAATAAAGAGAAATATTTTCCATTTATAATTTTCATATTTCTTGCTGTTGTGATTGTTATTTCCAATAGAAGAAAAAAATCAATTAATCTGAAAATGGTTAGAAGTTTTACACAACAAATGCTATATATCATCTACAACAACAGAAGTATATAACCAGCATTCTATGAATCTATAGTCATTCTTCCCACTTCTGATCTAATGGAAACCTGTGGAAAAGGAATAAAGGAAGATAAATTTATATATATGTAACAAGCAGAAGCAGATATTTTTTTCCCCTTAAATGAGTAGATGTGTTCAGATTTTGTGGTGGGTTGACCTTGGCTGGCTGCCAGGTGCCCACCAACCTGCTCTATCACTCCCCCTTCTCAACAGAACAGGGGGAGAAAGTTAAGACAAAAAGCTCGTGGGTTGAGATGGCGTCAAGACCAGGACTGGCAGATCATTTATCAATTAGCATCACGGGCAAAACAGACTTGACTTAGGGAAATTAATTTAATTTATTGCCAATTAAACAGAGTAGGATAATGAGAAATAAGAATAAATCTAAAGACACCTTCTCCCACCCCTCCATTCTTCCCAGGCTCAACTTCACTCCCAGCTCTTCTCCCTCCTCCGTCCCAAACAGAGCAGCGTGATGGGGAATGGAGGTTGCTCTCAGTTCACAGTGCTTCACCTGTGCTGCTCTTTCCTCCTCATGCTCTTCCCTGCTCCAGTGTGGAGCCCATCCCACAGGATACAGTCCTCCACAAACTGCTCCAATGTGGGTCCTTCCTATGGGCTCCAGCATGGCTCCTTTTCATGGGGTACAGGCCTTCAGGAACCAACTGCTCCAGTGTGGGTTCCCTGTAGGGTCACAGGTCCTGCCAGAAAACCTGCTCTGCAGGGGCTCCTCTCCACGGGCTGTAGTTCCTGCCAGGAGCCTGCTTTTGTATGGGCTCTCTGTACGCTTCCTTCAGGGCATATCTACCTGCTCTGGTGTGTGGTCCTCCACAGGCTGTAGGTTGGATATCTGCTCCACCATAGACCTCCATGGTCTGCAGCGGGACAACCTCCATCATCATGGTCTTCTCCATGGGCTGCAGGGGAATGTCTGCTCTGGGGCCTGGAGCACCTCTTCTCCCTCCTTCCTGACTGGCTGGTATCTGCAGAGTTGTTGCTCTCACGTACTCTCACTCCTCTCTCCCAGCTGTTGTGCAGGTTATTTTACCCCTTCTCAACTATGTTATCACAAAGGTGATACCAACATCAGCATCGGCTCAGCTTTGGCCAGCAGTGGGTCCATCTTGGAGCCAGCTAGAGGTGGCTCTGCCTGGCATGGGGGCAGCTTCTCATATCTTCTCACAGAAGCCACCTCTGCAGCCCCCCCACTACCAAAACCTTGCCACAGAAACCCAATATAGGTATACACACAAATCTACAGGTATATGCTGCTAGAAGAGGGAAAGAAGAGGCTGTTTTCTATTTAAGACTATTTAATATTATTTAAGATACAAGCAAATACGAGTGTTCATTCTAAACCTAAGCAGGTTTTTTACTACTTTGATAATTATTTCAAAAATATGAACACACAAATTCATCAGCAATGGCAGCAACTTTTCCCCAACAGATATCTATTCTATAGCTTTCATAACAGGGGAGGAACAGGGACTGCAGGATATAAGCCTTTGTTCTAAATAAGTTTTGGTTTATTCTGGAATGATGGACAGTTCCCTAGTTTTTGGCAAGGATGGGATCTTTAACAGCAAGTCCTGCTCGTAATCAAAGGCAGCAGGAGAATTTTGCAACACTTCTAGATAAGCTTACTTATGCCTCATTCTGATCCATTTATTCTGAATATGTTCAGAGATATTATTCTCTTTTCCAAATTATCATAATGTTCTACAAAGAATTGCTTTATAAGGCTTACTTTGAATTCAGGGACAAAGAACAGGAACTACCTGTTGAGACATGTGTCCATGCAGCCATTTCCAGGATAGGGAGTAGCTTCTTGAATGTTGCTTTTCATGGAAGTAACCTTAAGGGCAGAATTTATATAAGAATCCATTAGAGACAGACACAATTGGATCTATCATAGCATATAATGACTTTCTGGGCCACATGTCACTTCGTTTTGCATCTTGCAGGCAATTTGTGAATGGCAGTTGGTGAGACAAGATCTGCTATATATATTTTCCCGTAGAATATTGAACATGACACAATAAAGTCTGATTTTAATCTCAAGATAAATAATAAAAAATAACATAGAAAAACTGTTAGCAAATACTGTAAAAGGAAGTGCTCAAGGGCATTTTCTGATAGTGTAGTTATTTATAAACCTCTCCTTTCCACACGCTAAAAGACTCATTAAGGACGGGGATTCTGGATAAGAGCAATAGATTGTATTGTGCAGTGGGTAGCACGAAGTAAATATTCAATAGGCACTGGAGAGTCCTTGTTCAGGGACCAAGCTCGGGAAGTGATGTAAACTGTTCACAGAGCACTTAATTTGATTCTATCAGAGATTTATTTCAGCATGTGATTGATGGAAACTGACTAAGTGGTAGTGTGGCAAAAGTACAAAAGCTATTGAACTATTAATGTTATTTATAAGGACAGGACTAACTGTGATAAGCAGGGACCAATATGAAATGTTTGTTTGCTTATTTGGAGTGAAAACTCTTCCTTTATGAGGAGCCAGCACAATTGCAGAGGCTTAACGGAAGCTAAAGACAAGTGCAGACCTACCAGAGTCAGCATGGGCTCAGCTCCGTGCTGTACGATGGTGTGGGCAGCAGGTCAGGGCTGAAAGTTTTTGCAGCAGATTTTGGAAGAACTTTGGTCAAAAAAACCATAAACACGAAGGTGTTGAACTTCCTTGGATTCAGAAAATGTTGTTCTTCATCTCTGACCTGTCAGCTGCACTGGGCTTTGTCATTTCATTTCTCTTGTTAAGGACAGCAGAAATGGGTAAGCAAAGTGGAGCAGCAATCAGTATTGTTTGTATTTGATAACTATTTTATCTCCCAAAGAAATCACCCCTTCCTTGGGTCCACATTTCCTGAGTGCTTGGAAACCACAACAATATAAATATATGCCAATCAAGCGGTTAGCATAATAGCATATTATGAAATTATATGTAAACATCACACTACATTGATTGGGCAATTTCCTATCCCGTTATTCTTGAATTACCACTTCTCTGAATATGTCTTTTAGGAATGTCTCAGCTAGAAAGCAGTCTGCAATGTTTTATTCTCTTTAGACCTAATTTATTCAAAATATCCCAACTCCCACATACTGGTCAATATATTGCAGTCTCCTGGGCCAGCGATAGCAACCCAAATTGGCAAGTGACTGACCAGCTACAGAACTCAAGGAGGAATATGGGTAATTGATCAGTAAATATTTGTATGAAATAATTCAAGAACCTCTTTCTTGTGATTTACTGCCTGAGCTCAATCTCTAACCCATTTAATACCATTTTCCTGAACCCAAGCAGGGGAATCAGACATACCAGCATTCCAGTACAGGAATCCCCATGGTACCATTTAACTTGCAAGAGGAAGGAAGAGTTAAAGTCACAGGTGGCCTTGCAATTCTTGGGAAAGGCCCCACTTCACATGCAGGTCTCCTCAGCAACTAAGCAAAGCCAACCAATGTGTCAATCAAATTGTAGCGGGTAGAAGTCAGTCCAAACATCTGCCTTTCTTGTCTGGTTTCCCTGGGTGTTCTCCTCGGATTTTGTTGCATAGAAATACTAGACATGAAAGAGTTTGCTCACTTCACAGAGAAAGGCACAGCAGCTTCTTGGACTTCTGTCTTATTTGCTTTAGCCAGCCGGTCATTTGCATGACAGGAACATTTTTTAATTTGATGCTGGTTCACTGATTAACAGTGCAGGTCCCTTTACAGATATCTGTTTCTTAGACTTGCCAATCAGCAAGATTAAGCAGTGAGCTTGTAGTAATTTACTTATAAAGAGCGAGCGGGTGACAGCCTCATATCAGCTAATGTTGGCATATTATCTACTGAAAGAAAAATGAAACCAAATATTTTGTCTCCTAAGAATCAAAGTCGGAAAGAACAGGAGGAATGTGTGGCATTTCTCCCCAGTGCATCAGGCAGTCATTTCCCAGATAATAATTAGGTCTCTTTCCTTTATTGACATTGTAGGCTGGATTTATGCAGAAAATAAAGTATTTGAAGTAATATGATATCCATGATCTGCTTTCAAGTTTATTCAAAGTTCATAGAGGCCAAAGAGAGTTTTGTCTTAACAGAGCTTTGAATCAGAAGTTGTTTTGCTCCGTGAAGTCTCCACTCTTCAATTATCTGCAATATTTATGTGTTTTTTTTCTTGTGAGAACAGTCTTTCTGACAGTTCTTGCAGGTCACCAGGTTAAAATAACATCTAAATATCTTCCAACTGGCTAGATCCTAATTCTGACCAGAATCAAGATGTATAGAGATGATTTTCATTTTCACACAAGTTTTAACCACATTTTTTTCAGAAGCATCCACACAAAAAAAAATGGGTTTGTAGTTTAGGCTCAACATTATCTCAGCTGTCATTACAACCACATGCCCTCAAGATCTCTAGAAGTTAGGGAACGCACTTATGGTAGAAGGATCTCTAAACAGAAGTTCAGGTGAACATAAAATTAGTACTGCCCCTCCACTAGGCCTGTACATCTAGATCCCAGACACCAGCTGGGACACTGCGATCTCTTGGCCGCATCTGCTGTATCAGAAGAATGAAACAGTAACTAGACAAAAGCACCATGATCGTGCTCTTTCCTTCCTTGTTGGTGGCTGTAACTGGGTTATCAAGTGGCTTCAGTGGGGCTACACAGTGACTGAGTTGAGGTCAGACTCCCTGCTGTTGGCCTGCACTGGACATGCCCAGCCCTGCCCATATCCAACACATCCAGCATGTGAACATGAGTACGAACCCTGCTAGCCACCAAACCTGCCTAGGCTTAGTCAGAGCAACCCCAGCGGCTCAGCACGAAAGCCTCGAGAGGCAGGCTCAATGGGGGCTGGGACTGATATCTGTGTGGCAGTGTGGACATTGGCCTGTGCCTATACTGAGCAACTAAGAGCCACTGAGCATAAGATCAAGACCTGGCCCATGAATGTCCCCTCTGTTCACTGCTACAGGCACCCTGGCGCTGCTTGGACTTGCACAACAGGAAGAATGGGTCAGGCACTGCTACTGTCCAGGATGTCTTTCCTGCAGGTGGATGGAGGAGGTCACCTGGCTTTATGCAAGAAGGACTCTCGTCCTTGTTTTGCATCCTGCTCCTGTGGCTCAAGACACCTCTTGTTACTGTTTATGTACACACATATAGTAAAACTTTATTGCATGGTGTCTGAAATATTGGTTTGATGCTAGTTTTTCTTGTCTGGTCTGTATATTAATTTGACCGGGTATATTTTCCCCCTTGCAATCAGACCATCTTGAGTGTCTGTTATAGTGATAAAATGTCTCAAGCGCTCTGCCAGAAACTGTCATGTTCCCATTGTTTAGTGATTACAGGCAAGCCGAGTCATAGTGGCACTCAAAAAAAGAAAAAAAAAAAAAAAAATTCATGTCTTTAGCACTTCAGGCAAAACAGGATTGTCAGGAATGTAATTTAGAAAGGTAAATCATAACAATACAGTAGGTCAAAAATATATCTCTCACCAAGCTTCTTAAGTTGAGATCTGCACTCAGAGTAAACTTCTACCTAGGGTATCCAAACTCAGAGGATGTGACAGGAGTGCCATGATGCTTGAACTATAAGTAAATGGGAAGAATATGAGATAATGGTGATGGAATTGTCTTAGGCCTCTAAGGTTGCTATTATTTATCTTTTTATGAAAAATGTGCGTTATTTTCTTCAGGTCCTAGACTCTGTGTGTTGTTTGTTGGACGTTACAGCTGCTGCCCCTATCTTGGCTTTTTAATTTTTCTAATTGGTGAGGCAATAACATAGGGAAGATGGAATGTGCTATGCAAGTGCAAAGCACAAGCCAGGCTTATTGATTTTAGTGGAAATTAAGGCCTACATCTATATTTTATGCTTATATAGCACATTCTGTCTTCCACACTTTTCCATTTATGGGATAACGTTGTCGCTGGAGAGAACACATCACATTCACTTCTGTATTATTTAGCCATGTAATGTGATAGTGATAAGATCAAGATGTTTGGCACTAAAATCCCAACTGTTTCAGCAAGTGCTTCATGGTTGCTTGGGGTGTAGTATCTGTTAACAGGCTTGTTCATCATCTTTGCTTTTTCCTTGTGGAACAGGTAATGAGTGGTAACTTGTGTATCTCTTTCTCTAGTCATCCACTGCCCTGTTACAGAAACAGTTCTCCTTCATTGGATAAATCTTGCCTTAAGTTGGGTGTTTTGCTTTTTGGGTGTGGGTTTTTGGGTTTGGTTTTTTTTTTTCTTTTTTTCTTAATGTTAAAATTTATAGACTAATTCACATAGGAGATTTTTATGCAGAGTTGCAAAACCTGAGACGAAGAACTGTCTGGTGCTTAAATACAGGACAGCTGGGAATATCGGGCCTGACACTGACTAATATAATCACAGACCACTCACTTTAACAGTGTCGTCTTCCATTTTTCTATCTCTAAAAACAGGAAAATCTAACATTCACCCTCCTTGTGGTAACGTTTCATGAGTTAGGAAGTGTTTATGGTACAACACTGTTATTAGCATAGCATTGTTTACTCCTGCAAATGTTGATTAAGAACACTGAAATTATCTGGATGATGTCAGGTATGAAAGGAAATGAAAATGAGTCTTTAATCACTTTCTCAGTGTATAAAAGAACACAGATAAGGCCATTCCCACCACAAGCTATAAACAGGACGTTACTTAGTGAGTACAATTCTGTCACACATTTTCTCTCTGGGGATTGCATCTCAGCAAAACTTTCTCTTTGCTGCCTGCTGCCACAGGCTGCTAGCCTGGAACCAAGCTCTCAAACATAATGAAAAAGATAAAGAGAAAGAAAGTTAATGGCCGCATCATCTCATATGGGTCTCGCTTCCACAGATTCAGTAACCTTGTATAGAGCTGCTTTCATTACATGCAATGGCATGCTGTGGCTTCAATTACATGGGTGCTGCTGTGTTACTGCTTTGCCTACCGACACTAAGATATTGCCTGGATAAATATTGCCTCCTGAAGGATTGCACTGAGTCAACTGCATGTGCTAAGCTAAGAGCGATGAAAATTTCTTCTGGATGAGACAAGTTAACATTGCTCTTGCTGACTCAAGCAGTGGGAGAATCCTTTGCGATTCACTTACTAGAAATGCTGCTTTTGTCTAAAAGTCTGCAACTCTTCCCCTGCTCAGAAGGCACAGCCCCAGCTCTCTGCTTCTAATTTGGTTGGTGTCTACCTCAACTTGCTGTGACAGTAGCACATCAGCCCATGTGTGTCTTGTCCTCGCTGAGAAACTCTGTTGCAGACTACATGACATGCCAAATTCCAGTCACTGTCCCCACTTTCATTCACTTCTTGACAAACCCAAAAATTCTCAGAAAAGTCAAGAAATCATAGTTAATCTGAAAAAATGTGGAAAGCTGCAACACAATACCTATGATGCCTGCAGGAGTATTGTAAAAATCATATATTTACTTCACTGAGTATTTTGAAACTCATCAACTGTTTCCTTCACAAGCTGGACTTTCCCCCCATCTTCTTGTTAGACTATTGACCCTTGAGTGTCTTGTGAGTGCATACTATCAGTGTACACATAACATATGCTTTGTGCAGTGCAGATGAAGCAGTATGAAATGCAGATGAGAAAGCAGCTTTAAGTGAGTACCAAGTATCTCATTCAGAGTGTGCTTTCATCAGCTTTTCCCCTCCTGGAGCTCAGGAGGAGCAGAGGACAGCAAGAGGTTTGTCATGGGTTCTCTATTACTTTTCTCCTCAAATTTCCAGTTATTATCCTAGATCTCTGCCAAAATTATTCTTTCTACTCCTTGGTGCCACATCTAGGATGACCATAATCTAATCACGGGATTAACAGTCTCTAGTCCCATGAAATATAAACCACTTGTCCATGTAGGCTTCAGCAGCACATCTACTGGAGCTGGTAAGTGAACCTGATTTTCCTCCCCCTGTCCTCATCCCCCTAACCCTTCCTGCAACCCTGCGCCTACAACTATGCCAGTAAATGGAGTAAGGTCAGGGCATGTCCCACACACTGGCACACCACTATCCATACTGGAAAACTGTTAACAAGGTACATGACAGGTCTTTGGACCAGGCCATCCAATATTCTCCCAGATAAGCAGTGGACATGGCCCAGGGATCAGCATGAGCTAGAGCCTGTTTCAAATTCACAGTTTGGATATAGTTGCCCTGCCTGGGAGTTAGAGAGAGAGAGGATGAGTAGACATGAACTGTGCTGTTATCAACTGGCTACAGGTGCATCCACGTGAGTGTTTTAGTTCAGGTCAGACATATGTATTAGAAGCTAATTTCCTGATTGGTTCCCAGCTCCCCACAACCCCATCCTGGATAAAACAAAGAATGCAAATATCCTCTGTCATCCAGGGCAATATTTCACCATGAAATAAAATTGTTGCAAGTATGCTACTGTACCTTAATTCCCAAGCTACTATGTAAGGTAGGTAAAACAAAACAAAATGTTACTGTTAAAATAAGTATTTCAGAGTCTTAATGTACTGTACTCTTATTGCCACATTGGACCTGGGGGCTTGAATATGACATTGGCTATTCCTTTTTCCTCATATTCCTGTAACGGTACTATCCTATGTAAGACACATATTGGAGAGGCCATTGAAGAACTTTCCAGGGTAATCTGGATTGGCATGAAGGTCAACAAGACTGTTCCAAATGTTTGTAACAAATGGTGCCCATCTTCCCCATTTCTATAGTTCTCCTTTTGCCACTCCTCATGTGCCCTCACAAAGGAGATCAGACACCCAAATGGGAGTATGGAAACAAGTACTGGAAGATAAAAGATATTTAATCCAATAGAACTAGAAAAAAGATTACCTTGAACATGTCTATAAAACAAGTTATTGTTTTGTATTGTGTGAGGATTAGGTAACTTCTTGGTATAATCTGTACTCTGAGGAATTATCACTTAGCTCTAGCCCTGGATCATACTTACATGAGACTATGAGAAACCCTTCTCTGGCCGTCCATCTGCCCAGCAGATGGACATGATAGATCTGGCTTTTCTTTTTCTTTCTTTCTTTCTTTCTTTCTTTCTTTCTTTCTTTCTTTCTTTCTTTCTTTCTTTCTTTCTTTCTTTCTTTCTTTCTTCCTTCCTTCCTTCCTTCCTTCCTTCCTTCCTTC
>VFFE01007703.1:884740-977996 GCA_008921705.1 Burhinus oedicnemus
CTTTCCTGCTTTCCTTCTTTCCTTCTTTCTTTTTCTTTCCTTCTTTCTTTCTTTTTTTCCTTCTCTTTTCCCAAATCTACTTGGCAGATTTTGTAATTTGCTGGGCTGACCCTTCCAAGGGCTTGATGCTGAACCTGCCATCTGGCTAATAATGAGGCCAACTGGACACTAACACCAAGATTCAGTCCCAGACTCACATTTTCTTCATCTGGCTCCTTTTCTGTCTGTTTGTTCTTGTTTGTCTGGACCCAATGGACATCATGTGGCGCAAAGTCACATGAAGTTCTTACCCAACCTTTTAGTTTCTGGGTATACTTCATGATGGCAAGGGCCTTGTTTTCCTGTCCCCTCAGGCAATGTTTTATTGTTGGATGTGGACCATATAGGATGCCAAAAAGAGAAAAACCTAATGAAACTACTCTTACTGTTAATAAGCAGCAATATCTTCTTGTTGCAGAAATAGGTTCAGAAAAACCACTTTATCATTTCCCTCAGAGTTTAATTGAACCACTGCTCTAAGTCACCAGTTTGATTGATGTGACAGTGTATAGACATTCTTGATTCATAAGAAGTAAACACTTTTCTGTTGTTAAATTAGAGATCATCCTCTAGGACATTCAGAACAATTGAATCTGACAAAGGCTCTTGGTACACTGGATGCTATTGGATCCACCTAAATGGTTCAGCAGGGGGACTGACTGTTAAAGACACATATTTGTATTCTGCATAAGCTTGCTATGGGACCCCACCATGTCTGTCTCTATCATGTCACTACTGTCAATGAGATGAGAGTTAGAGAATCTAGGTGTCTTTTCTGGATACAAACAACTGATTGTACGGACAAAAGGAGTGGACTGCTTTGTAAGGAAAGGTAAGCCCAGGAGCTGAGCACAGCAGCAAAGCAGGCAGGACACAGGTCTTGCCAGCACAGCCTCATGGTGCCCCAGCAACACAAGCAGGACAGATGCAGGGGCAGGAGCTGGCTCCAACCTAGAATCAAGATTGCCAGACAAGTCTGCAGTGATGAGGCAGGTCTGAAGTCAAGCCAGGAGGCCGAGTCTGCCTGTCAGGGTCAGAACTCACGTCAGTGGGGTGTATGGCCAGGCATAGGCATAGCTGAAAAATTGCTGAGACAAGCACCAAGGCTTTCATGCAACAAGTTTAACGGTTCCTGCCAAAACATATAGGGCAAGAAGAATCAGATCTATTATCCTTTCTAAGTATAGTTTTGGTAATGTGACATAACAGATGTCTCATTTTCAAATGTAAAAATATGAAGTAGCTATTCTTTTTCATGAATATACTGAAAGACATCCTCTTTATTGCTCCACAGACAAGTGTTTCTCTTTATTAACATGATTTTGCAGACACTTTATCCATGAGAGACTGTAAAGTCAATGTCCATGCTGTGATAGTTTCCCTGCTCCTATCCAATAACATGCCAGGGCCGTATCTTCACGGAAGAAAGAAATCATTCTCCCCCAAGGGGAGAATCTTGTTCAACATCTGTTCTATGTCTTCTGCAGCTCCTGCTGTTGCCTCTAACACAGATAGGGCCACTCTCAAGTGTAAAGACACATTTTGAAAATGATCAGTTTCTTGCCAGCTGTTAAATGAAGTACAGTACAAGGACAATCCTTCACATGTCCATGGAGATAAGTTAATGATACTATGCTAATCAGGTGTGTGTTGTCCCCATTTAGCAAGTCTTACTGTGTATATACCAAGGTCTATTCACCCTGAATCCTCTGAAGCTTGTTGTGGCAGACCATTGATTTATGCTGCTGTTGTTGCCTTAGAAAGCACAGAAGGGTTCATATTGCCAGGCATGTGGGATCAATCCTGTAATTACAGTCCATTAGCAGGGAAGCCACTGTTAGGGCTCTCTTGCATTAGAAATAGACCATCATTTCTAAAACTGTCTAAAACAATGAGGTCTATGAAAATAGCTCCCAGTTGTGAGGAAGAGACTTGTACAATCATCTGGAGAGGTAATTGCATTGGAGCACAGGTCAGCACGGAAGGGAGATCGTCCTTGTTTCAGTGCATTAAAGGCAATGCACTATGGCTATGGCAGGGTCCCTTAGTTTCAGAGTGATTTTCAAGGCTGCATTTGAAAGCAATCTGCCTCCAGGTGGTTTTCTCCAGAAAGATTTCCCACCAGATTTCTAATTAGTGCTTTGCAACCTGTCTTCTGCTTCATCCAGGAGAACTTTAAGGAATTGCTTTCAGATTCCCCATTCAGTTTCTCATAGACACTTCCAGGCGTCTTCCTTACCCATCTCCATCTGTGACTTGAGTTTTGAATTAATGCACAGCCATTCATTTCTTCTTCTAACCAAATCACTGTTGATGAATTCACTGATGGTATTTCCCACTTTTTACTTCTGAAAGGCGAAGTATGACTATAGCTGAACGTGGTGCTATTCATGGTCACATTGTCAAGAGCCAACTGTTGTTCAAAAGTATGATATACTACTTCTATTACTTTTGTGAGAACAGGTGCCAGCCAGCTGACACAGGGTGCTAGGTACTTGTGAGTTCAAACAGCCAGGTTATTAAAATATTGTTAAAAGAAAACACTGGCTGTCAGCTGTAAACTTGGCTGCCATTGGCTGCCCGACATCGCCAGACACTCGGAATGCTAAGTTGGAGATATTGCTGTTGGTAAATTATATAGCTCTAATTATATCAGCTCTAATCTCTACTGTTGACAAGCATCTGCATTTTTATTTTGTTCTGCTACTGCTCCACCCAGAGAAACAGCAGATTGAGGATCCTCTCTGTTACTGCTGTTCCAAGGCTCCAAATCATGTTAACAGGCCAACATTAAGATCATGTCCTGCATTTGCCAGATTTGATCTTTTTCATACAACCTCTTATCCTGTGTATTGACTGAGATGCAACACCATTTCTGTGAATGTATATTCAACATTATCTTCAACACCTCCTTTTCTCTCATTGCTGGAGAACAAAAGTCTCATGGAGAGGAATCTAAAGATTATTAATAATGCCTTCTTCCCTAGATCCCCTTTTGCCCTGCGTAACCATTTAACCATGACTCCACTTATCCAATAAGACCAATCTGTCTTCTCTTCTGCCAGTTCCCAGTTCAAGTGTCAGCGGTCCCCGGTATGGTGATGCTCGAGCCCCTGGGCTACATGGGCCTTAGCAATGTTACTGGAATAGTTTATGCCAATGCAGCTCCCTGGATTTCAGCCCAAAGACTGCACATAAAAGAACTGAAATCAGCACTCCCTAGTTTCTAATTCCTAGCTTAGTCTCCACACACTTATTGTAATCTTCCTGGGCTGTCTGGGCAGTTCTTCTAAAGGAAGGGCAATCTCACTCCCTGACCTATAGCTTTACTCTCTTTCAGCTAGGTCAGCAAGCAGGCTTAGCCAAGAAAGTGTTTAACCCCTTAGCAACAAGGATTGCACTGGGTGACATTTCCCTGGCTTTTCTACAAGAACAGTGTCAAAGATCATTAAGATCATCATTAATGATCATTTGTTTAAAAACTCAATAATGTGGGTTTCTTGGCATGGAAGTACAGCTCAGGCTTTTGGGAAAATCAGATCCACTTGCAGAACTTCATCCTTGCAACTTCTTAGTAATGTATCCACAAACAGATTTAGGGAAGCTTGGAATTTTTTGCAGTTTTTGATCCGAACTTCACAACCTGAGCCTATTTCAATCTATGCATTGAACGGTACCTGAGCAGTACCTTTATGAGCACTGGATGGTACTCACAGCAGCTCCCCACTCAGCCTCATATGTTGCACTTAGTAGTTCAAGAGTTTCTTTTCCCTGGTCATAGTACAAAAGAATATTAAAATAAAAATCTAACCAAGAACCAGGAAGCATTTCTTCTGTCAAGTTTGCAACTATTCCTCTTTCTGCTTCTTCTGTCACCCTCTGAGTAAAAAAACTGTTCAGCTGCACTGTAAATAATTGCATTTTATTCCTCTCCCATGTTTCCCTGCTCATCCCAAATGACCTGTTCAATTCTCACAGTAACTCTTTTTTGAAAAAGAAAAATCTACACAACATATCAATGACAGTCAATATTTAAGGAACATCTTCAAATATCCCACACTGCTGCACACAAATTTAGGGGCTCTCTTGTATGACCTATCTGAGCGGGAGGTAGTGGTAGGTGTTGCTGTATTTCTGTGCTGTTTTGCAGAAGACAGCTGAGGAACTGCACCGCATGCAGGTTCAGAAAGCCAGGGGAAGGATGCACTGAGTTGCAGCTGAGGCTGTGGCTCAGAGGAGGTGCCTCCAGGGACTCATTTCCCAGCTGGACCAACAGCCACCTTTCCCATCAGATGACTGCACAGCACAGCCGTGCTGCTCTCCTATGCTCATGGTGTATCTGCTGCCCAGGGCACCAGGAGAGGAGACGACTGATGGACAGACATTGGTATAAAAAGCTGAGCGGGTAACAAAATGGTGGGCAGGGCAGAGCAGGTTGATGCTGCGTGACAGTGGACAGGCACCCAGGTCTGAGAGGACATCAGGGTGTTAAATCCACCCCTCTGCAGACAGAGCTGGTCCATGTCCAGGGGAGCCCTCCTGAACTCTGCACCTTTCACAGGAGCACGGGCACAAGGGGAGCAGGATTTACTGCTTCTCCAGGCACAGAACAAGCCTGAACAATTTTGCCTTTCTTCCCCACACTCTCTTGGCTCTTGCTGTGCTCTGTGGGCGACTGGGCCAACACAAACACACCCTGAGGGAGCGTGCACACTCACCTGCCACAGTGGGTCATGGGAAAGCGAGTGGGGAACCTGAAGGGTTGACACAGCAAGCCTGTGCCACACGGCCCTGGCCACCCCTGCTGCACCAGCATAACGAGAGCTACAGCCATCAGTCCGTGTAGGTGCTGCTATAACCTCCCTTCAGGTGTGGAGGCTTTTCAGTGAGCTCTGATGCAGCGTGTGTAAACAGGAATGCAGTGTTGCAGCTAAATACCTCCTTTCAACCACGAAAAAGGCCAGTTTTGAACCCCTCAGGCACAGGCAGAAATTTTCAAAAGTGACTTACAGCAATCACAGGAGAATCTTTGCTAATATTCCTCTTCACTGGCTGCTGCACAAGCACAGAGACAGCCCCATCCTAAAGTGCTTCCTCTCCAAGAGAAAAGACAACAAGCAGGTACAAAGAGCTATCTAGGAATTACAAGGAAGCAGCTAGAAAACTGGTCAGCACGACAAACACTAGCTTGAGCACAGCAGCAGCCTGCCAATTGTCACATCTTTTGCAGCCATCACAGCAAGAGAAGATTTTTTAAATGGATTTGAAGGAGGGGCAGCAACCGCAGAGGTGCTTGTTTGAAAATTGAGAAACGGAAAGAAGAAAAAAAACAGATAATAACTGAAGTCCAGAACGACATTGAGTGGTCCTGGCTTTTGTTTTTGGGACTGAGCTGTTTTGGGTTGCTGTGGGGTTTTTTTGGGTGGGGGACAGACAGAATCTTTTCCAGTATGTGAAAACACACATGCACACACACACACAAAACACTTCCCTATTAGCATGCTTTCATTGCCTACATCTCAGAGCCTTTGTTACGGTTACATTTGGTTTTCATTTAATCTGTGCTGCCCTTCTCGCGCCTCTGTCTCACATCCCTCTATTGTTTAGCTGAGGCTTCTTTCAAGCCTCTCCTCACAGTGCCACTGAGGCCTCATGCCAGTCTTTCTCCTCGTTCGCTCTTAGCATTGTTTCTATCTATCTTTTCAGCATTTGCAGCATTCACTTTTATTTTAAACCTCTGTTTTTCTATTATTGGGATTTTTTTTCCCCACTGTTTCTCCTTGTCATTCTCCCTCTGTCTCTTTTTCTGTCCTTTTCTTCCCCCCTGCATTAAGCATGCACTTTACCTTTATCCTCTAGATCAGTTCCAGTCTGTGTCTTTTTTTTCCCTTCCTCCGTTCTGGTTGTTTCATTCTCCTTCTCTTTTTTTGGTCCTCTTTTTCATGCTCTCCTTTCCTTTGAGAGCCTGTTGGTATTTAAGCAACCCTTCAGTGTATAATATTTGTTTTCTGCAAGACCAAGATTCAAAGTCCACCTTGACAAAGAAGGTATTTCCACTGACTTCAGTGGGTCTGCCTGAGCACTGTAACTTGTAGGATTTGTTTTCTTCCAGAAATTGAAGGCTTTGATTACAAACAGAACTATTTACATATTAAACATGTTTGTGGCCAGAATTTGAACTTAGTGTACTACATGGGATCATTTAAATCACAACAAATATGTTTTTCCTGCTACCTATTTGTTTCTTATTTAAAACATGTGAATTTATGTTGGAGAAATGTGGTCCAAGTTGAAGAGCAGTTGAGAGATCCTTTCTGTTTTAAAGGAACAGACTTTCCGACCAAGTGATGCTACAGCAACTCTGCGCTTGTGAATCAGTAGTTGCTCTCAATGTGAAAAAAACATTTTGATGTTAGCTTTTGGGATATTCTAAATTCTGTCTGCCATGATGCCCTGCCTTCAGCTTCACTGAGTGAAAACACTGGGACATCTGAGTTTTATTCCATCAAACAGAAAAATGTAAACCACTTCTAAAGACACTATTTATGTATTTTCCTGTCTTCTGCAGCATAAATAGTTTCATTTTTTGTTACCTATTCTGTCGGGGGTTTTTGTACTGCTGCCGAGAAGTGCAGATCCAGAAGAAGACAGATGGGCTGAATATGTGGGAAGCAGTCAGAGTGATCTTAATGTGAAAGGTCAGAAATGCTCTTTATTAGCCATATGAGTTTTATGGGTTGTAAAAGGAACCATCAAATTCAAGTCAGGTTCCTTGAATTGAAGGAACTATGCCTTTTCCCCATTCTGGAGGGTTAAACAAAATGAAAAACATGGACAAAATGCACATGTAGGACAATCAGAGGAGTTATTCAGTTTAATATGTTTTTAATTAAATCCCAGCACTTGATGTGAATATCCATCCTGCATGAAGAGAGCCATCGGGAAATTTTTCAGTGCTATCACACTCTGGTTAAGTTCCTGCCTATTTCTGACCAGTGGTCTATTTCCCTATTAAAGAAATGTTCATCATCTTTTCCCCCTTGCTACTTTCACAATGTTATTTCTTCCCAGCATCTTTTCTTTTTCAGTCACAACCAGCCAAATTCCTTCTCACAGCTGCGTAAGCATTTCCCTCTTCCACTTTCATCTCTGGTGTTGCAGGAACCATTTCCTCTTCCGCTGCCATTATCTCAAAGGGGCTTCTCCATATCAGTGACTCTTTCATCTCCTTTCAAACATCAAGAACATCATTCAGACTCTCCCTTGGATAGCCTGCTTAGGCCTCCTGTCACTTTTACATTGAAATTATAGTTTAAATTATAGCCTCATTGTGTAAGCATTTAGGGGCTATCATTTGCACAGATGACTGCAATAAGGCAGACTAGTTCCGTCTTACAAAGCAGCCAAAGTGCACAGGTTGCAGACTTGTTTAGCCCATATCTTGGACCGATTAAAAAAAAAAAATCTAAAAGAAAGATGACTTAGAAAAGGGTTCAAAAAGGTGAGTCAGTGACCTGCCACCTGTGGGAAGCGTGCTGCTGGTGCAGAACCACCCCGCCTTGCTTTTGACACCTCACCATATCATCTCACCATTTGAAGCTCAGTCTTCCTAGCCTGCCTCTATGGCCAAATCAGAAATCAAGGCACCAGATCTGACTTGACAAATAATCTCTGAAGCTCTCTTTACCAATGATATAGCTAAGGACAGCCCACTTAAAATCTTCAGGTGCCTAAAATTCAATGGGATGGATCTGGAGCCCAGCCCCTTGTCTAAGGTGTTGATTGTTTAGAAAAGGTCACTAAAATATCTACCGGGTTTCCTTCTCCACAAAGACCAGGCCAAAACCACAGCATCAGCTTCAATATGAGAGCATCCACATGAGCTACAGATTTTCTGTATGAATGGTGAATGAAATTCATCCTTGCAGAACAGGGCCTTTGCACCACTGGAGTCCAGCAAATATCTAGCGATGACCACAGCCTAATGCACTTTCTGCAGAACTATCTGCGGGTGTTGTGCTCATGCCTGAGCTCTGCAGTAGCAACGCCTCAAGTCACAACATTCCCGTGTCCTGGAAACCTCTGGCACAGCACTCAGCTATGCCTTTCTTGCCTGAGTCTTCATCTGAGCTCTGTTGTAGCTCTTACAGGCAGAACTGAGTCCAAAGCATAATTGTGTGAAGTTGCAAGAACAGGTAAGAACACATCTTATATACCCATCAAACAGGCTTGAAATTAAAATCTGGTATAACAGACAACTATTTTCAGATCTAGCTGCAAACAGTAAATAAATCCAGCTTGTGACTTAATGATCCTTGTGTTTGCAACCAGCAGTGAAAACTGCCTGGGGAACAAAAGCTGGAACTGTATGTGGAAGACAGAATGAAGTCATTGGCAATCACATACAGAAAGCACCTGGATTTTATCATTCCGACCTGGAGATACAGTCATGTTAGTTCTGGCCAGAAATCCCCCATTTAGTGAGGGCTGGGCTTCAGGATCGGTCCCCTGAATATTAGATCTGTGCTGCTGCTCATTTTGTGTTCATACCCCACATTAGACACCCTGCACTGTGCAGAGGCTTCATTACATTACCCTGCCGGTCCCTCCTGCTCCCCCCTCCTACGGCTCGGACCAAAATTGTCTGCCTTTCTTGGAATTCATTTCAAAACAGATTCATGTGGCGCCTGCTATTCTTCAACAAACAAATAAATTAGCTGCTGTGATATGGAAATTTGCATGATTCACTGTACTTAAAAACTGTTAGCTGTGAACTTATTAATTGAAAACCACAGGACAATAATAAGTGTGTCCTTCAGTCTGAATGTGAGTCTCTTGTTATAATGAATTTGTAAAGCAGTAAAGATGTGTTTTTCAAGGAAAACACTACTGCCTCAGGACAGTTGAGGCCAAGTGACGCCTCACAGGAGATAGAGGTGCGTTAAGGGAGAGGACTGCAGGGCTCCCCTGCCAAAGCCATGGTGGCCCAGCTGCAGGGTATGGGCAAGGCACAAGGGTCCCGAGGGACAGCCGCGCCAGCCCTGCCTCTCTCACCCTTCTCCAGCAATCCTGCCTTCACCTTTGGGATGCTTTCCACCCACCTCTTCCCCACAGCCAGGGTGCAGGGAGATGGCTTTCACCTCCCTCCTGCACAGCTGCCCTGGGGGCTCTCCCTGCCTGTCCCTCCTCTGTCCCCACACGTGGGTGCGGAGAAATGACTTAGCCCTCGTGTAACATCACCTTTCAGCTGACTCTGGTTTCCTTGCAGAATACTGTACCTATTGATTTATTTGCTCTGCTTTGGTCATACATACTCACATGGGTATCCTTGTGCCTTGCATTTATTGCAGACAAACTCTTTCTCCCCTCTTCTTTTAGAAAATTCTTAAGCAAACCACATTTATTTTGCAAATGTGATGCAAAGGCAAAAAACTAGCAAGCCTATGTCTTAACGTGTATATGCGAGGTAGCTCCCATATATAACAAGTTCCTCATATGCATTTGCATGTCTAATACATGGAGTCTGGGCCCACTTCCACCCTGACTCACAATCTGCAATCCCTGTGAAGCCAATAGTAATTGCCGGTCTGCACTAGAATATTGTACCATATATTTTCATACACATTACAATTTTCAAACAGGAAACCATTAGTTAAACCTGTATTGACAAAACATGGCAATATTTGGTATGAATCCTGGCAGAATCATTCATTGCTTTGTTTTCTGTATTTTTCCTCCTTCTCTGTTTTCCTTCATTTATTCAGAAGGAAAGAAAGAGACTGCCTCTAGTGCTTGAATTTTAATTCTTTGCTGCACTGTCCTTGGGCAGAACTGAGTGTTTCTAAGAGGTATAACGCATTGTACAGCAAAAGCATGAATGTAGTGCCAGTGGTTCTAATGCCAGGATTCGTTGCTGCTTTCCTTATCAACAACTGTTATATATTATTTTTTAAATACATTGAAAATACTGATATTTAATCTAACTTGAAAATTACAACCCTCAGAAAAATACAGAAACAACTGTCAAAGAACCATAGCATTTGTGGGATGTAATTCAAACACAGATTTATATTTCTGTTGTTCTTGATGACAATAGGAAACTACTGCATGTATTACAAAGCCAGGGATTTATTTTTTCAGAAACATATAGTAGCCATGTGACTATGATGCCAATATTGGCTCAAAAAGGCGACCCGTATGCATTGAGGAAGATACTGTCTTGTGAAGGATCCAGTTTATGGTGTAGGACAAAGGCATGAGGCAAGGAACTAGGTGAAAAAATATAACTCAATTTAGAAATAAAGATTTCTTTTATCTGCCCTATAAAACCAAACTGTTCTTGCCCTGCCCTCAGCCTCTTCTCATTTACCTGGTGTTTCTCAATCCAACATTTTATACCACTGTGATTTTTGATCTAGCGTTAATGTAGATGAATGACTGCAGTGGTCCAGCCAGCAAAGCCACGTCTGGGGAGGGGGGGGTTCAGCAGATGTGTGTCATCCAGGGATCCTTCTTCAAAGGGGACTTCAGATCACTAGATTCTTGCTATTGTTCATAAAGTCACAGCCATCACTATTACTTATTTTCAGCAAAGAAAAATGAAATCAGAATAATATTTCAGGCTAATTAAAACATTCTTTTCCAGCTTACTCTTAATTTTATATCCCTTAGCAATTTTGCGTCTTGTATCAAAACCACAAACTTGGTCTCTGAAAGCTCACTCACTCTCACTAATCCTTCACAGAGGGGAATTATGACATTTTTTGCTCTGAAATGTAGAACAGAGTATCTGCAACAGATCTAGCCACTGGGTAGAAGCAATACAGCTCAAAACCTGCTATAGGAATAATCGATTTCAACTCGTAGTCCATCAACTAATCGTAAGAACATTACAAAAACACAAGCTCATATATAGTATCAGTATCACAGTATCACACTTCCTCTTTAAAATCTATGAAAATCCAACTCAAAAGAAGTCAGGAGCATGGCAATCAAATTTCCAAAAAAAACCCTACTAGTCTGTCTGTAAAATTTTGGTTCTTGTTAACAGAGACGGCTATTTGTCTAAAGGACACCTTTTAAAAAGGCATAATTTAACGAGAAAGGCAGGAAAATTATTTGAGCTCACTAAATGAATGCACATGACTAAAACACGAAAAAATCAAGCTTGACATTCAAGATACATCTGAAGTTAAAGGGCAAGAAAATCTAATAAATCAGAAGAACATTTTTATATCAGAAAAGCTCAAAAAACTCTTCCATGTCTTTCAGAGCCACAGAAGCATGGTCCATATTATGATTTTCTATTTATTTTAAACTAAGTAATATCTCACAGTTAACTCATAGAGTTCAGAGAAAATTGGCAATCTGAGACTTACAGGCAAGAACATGAACTGCCCAACTCTTAAGACATCTTTATTAAATGTTCCTTAATGCCTGAGTCTAGTTACTTAATGCAAATTAAAGAATGTCTTAATGAAGTGGGAAGGCAAGTCAGGCAATGAATAGATAAAAAAGGAATTTGGAGAGACACTATCCTAGATCCAGATCAAATCCACAAATATTAAAATAATGTCTGTTTTTGAAGGATTTTACCTCATCAGCATTATCCTATTTAATCATCCCGATTGGCCTATCTGGTTATGCATTAATATACCACTAATATGTATCAACACTTTTAAGAAGTTAAAGAAGAAAGAAAATCACCAGAAAAAAAAAAAGAAAAAGAAAAGAATTAAAACAAAGAGTCAAAATGTGGTCCATACATATCCAGCTCTCAGGCAAGCTGCAAGGGATTATTTTTTTTTTAATACAAAGACATAGAATTACTAGCTTTTGCATCTATCAAAACCATCTTCTCACACTACCTTCCCTTAACAACTCCAGTATTGTTAGAAAGTATATTTTAATGATAGTCCTTCTTAAGACTTTCTTAAGTGATGTACGGAAAACAACTAACTAAATAGAAAGGAACCAAACTCAATTAAAAAAATCCTTCTCAGATCATTTAACATGTCAGAAATAAATGGCTGCAACTTGACCAGGGTCCCCTTGGATTAATCTGTGTATATAGACAGAGCTGTAATGCTCACTTTATGAATCAAATTTTGAAGCTGCAGTTTAATCCTCGGTAGGAAAGAAACTGTAATGTTTTGCTCTCAGAAACGTTAAGGACATGCCCTTTAGTCCTGGCATGCCAAAGGCTGTAACTGAACAAGTCATAGAGGAGACGGACGTGAGCATCACGTGTTCTCCACTGCTGGAGAGAAAGCAAAAAAGACCTCATCGTCCCACTCGGACAGACTGTCACTGACAACTCCGTAAGTTAAATATAGTCATCTCAGATTGAATGTCTGCTGTGCTGCGGCTGCAGATAAACACCATTTCCCCAACTTGGGTGTGCAATCCACGGGCCACGTCTCTGAGAGAGGCTGCAGCCAGCTGTGGGGACAGATCTCCCCGACCCCGAGGGCACTGGGGAAATGATGCATATGTGCATCTCCTTGCAGCAGGGCTAAGGCACTAAGGCTGATTTGTCACTTCACAACTATTTGCTCAGTGGAAGTCACCAGATGCAAACTAAGCAATTGTGTGTGTGTGTGTGTGTGTGTGTGTGTGTGTGTGACCAGCAAAACAGCCATTGAAATTTCAGAGAAAACTTGTGCCATCATCCTACTCATTGTAGTTGTTTTAAAATCACTGCACTATGTTAATAGCAAGAGGTCTCCTTGGAAGCATGAGTCATGTACTTTTTGAGACTTGTGGGCTTCTTTTCTTCTGAATCACAGCAAGTTTATCATGGGATAGGGCATACCCCTCCCTACAGGGACCAAAAAGGGGTGAGGGAAGGAGAAAAATGGCTTAGATTAAGAGAACAAATCTCTGAAAACAGATGATGAGGTCAATGACCTTTGTTCCCTTTTTCTTTCTTCCCAAAATTTAAGAAGCTGAGCGAAGAAATTTCAGTGCATCCACTAAAGAGACTTTACGAATTGCACCCCACATCCTATACAGAGGGCATTGTGCTTTTGGAAATGGAAACCATCCTCTGGTTCTCTCTCAGATCAGCTTGGCACATCCTCGTCACCCACATATTTAATATCCATCAATAAGTAGCAATAGGTGAACAGCAAGAGGCAAGGAGTTCTGCTTTGTTTAACCTGAGAATTGCTATATGCTTATCCAAACCTTATCTACATCCTCCTACAAATATGTGAACCTCTGGGCATGAGAAATATTTAGACACCTGCTACTGAAATTAATGGGAGCTGCAAGCACGGAGTTCCCAGGACAATCAGATATCTTAAGTCTACCAAATTAGGTTGAAAATCTCCCAGGAACAATTTTTCTCTCTCATCATATTTACTACTTCCCACCAGGCAGGAAATATTTGAAGCACAGGCTCACTTGTGGTATGCTGGCAAGGCTGAATTTTTTTATGGGAAGGAACCAGAAGACAGGGCAGGGCATTATACATGGGGGAAAAAAATCTTTTAAAGTAACTGAAAAGATTCAGTGTCTGAAAATGCTTGATTTGGGATTGTCTCAAGATTCTGGGTGGATTTTCAGTTGGTTGTCATTTTCATCCCGACAGATTAAGCGCTCTTTAATAAAAGGGAGGTTTCTCTGGGAAGTGGAAGGAAAATGGCTTCTTAGGCCCCTTCTTATAATGTAAAACACATGGGCATGCTGCTAAGCTCATGCACTGCCTTTCTGCAGTCAATGGGTCTCTGCAGATGCAAGAGTTTTGGGAAAGAATGAGGACTGCAGCTTTCAGCCTGGTAGGATCAGGATAGCATTTTACACACTCTAAATCAAGAGAAGAGGGTTCTTTTCCATTTAACTACTCTCTTCAGGAAAAATGGCTTTAGGATGACTTCTGCAGTTTCTAAAGCTTAAAATGATCCCCTGGAGAAAAAGGATACAGTTATGAGGAAGAATAGGTACTGTAAAACAGCTTGCTGCAAAGGTCCTTAGCAGAAGAGAGAAACTGGCTGGTTTACTTGTAATTCTGTCTTGTTTGTCTTTATGGGTTTGGTTGCACTTTTTAAAATAAAGCCAAATTTGTGATTTGATTGGCTATTTCCAATGCTGAACAAATACTACAAGATATAAAATTGCACACACGTTTTAGTGGAATGAAAATATATCTAAAGACATTGAATACCTTCTTTGAAGTCCTCCTCCGTAAGCATTCATGGGAAGTCTTTTTTTTTTGTGAGTTTCTTTTTTCCCCTCACCAAAAAATTGCGATACATTCATAGCAGTCAGGTCTCACACAACTGACAACAGAGCTGAATGCACATGGACCTCAAAACTCTTAGTCACGATGATGGACCTGTGCTTCCCCAGAGTAAGGTTGGTATATTACTGTTATACTACAGTTACAGGTGAGATGCAACTGAGTGATCCAGGCAATGATCATTGGTGCAAAGGTGCATGGAGCTACAGAGCCGGAGTAAGTCTGTAGTAGCTCTCTCTTCCCATTCTGCCCTTAACCCCAGGGCACTGAATGCAGTCCAAAATGTAACATCTCGTTCACACAGATATAGAAAATCCAAGATGTGGTCTGTCATTTTATAAACCTGTATGGGGCATCTTGAACAGCATCTATTGAACCCAAAAGCTGAGATGAGCCTGGGTTTGTCCTGTGGGAAAATCTTGGGCACTTACCCAGCAGCTGAAATTCCAACACTGGAAGTTGGGGCTGTGGAAAGTAACCACAATCCTTCCAAATGCCACTACTGCATTTCCTCAGGGGTTATGTAGCATTTCCCATCCCAGCCTCTGCAGAGGCTGTGTGGGCTAGAAATGGCTTTGGAGAAATAAGTTAGTTGCCTCAAGTTATGACACTCTCCGCAGGCACGTTTCTGTGGCTAACATTTGGAGACTGCAGGAGCAGCTGTTTCTCCCTTATTGCCCTCCACGTGCCTCTACCAGAGCCACTTGAACTCAAACAAGTGTGAGCAGGGAGCTTCAAACAAACTTTCATGTGCCCCTACCCTCTAAACCTGATGAAATCCTGCCTAGGTGGTAGGTACAGAGAAGGAGAGGTGCCCACAGCAATGTTTCTGCTTTTGCGTCACATGGATTTGAAGCACAGTTATCCATCTGCCATTGTAACCTGGCTGGTAATCAGCTGAGTATCCCCATAAGGTTCCCTTCTTTTAACTATTGGGGATTTCGTTTCTCAAAAAGCCTTCTGCAGCAACAGTGATGGCTATGAATTCTTCACCAACTCAGTCACCTAGCCAGGGTGTCTTAAGAATGAGTGGGGCACTCCTCATATCTGCAGGAGATTGAGAGTCTGACTTTCAGTGTATGTGCAAAGCGACTTGATATTGCATGAGCACAGTGAGATCAGACCCTTCTTATAACACATAGTTAAGCTATGGAATGCAGAGTCCTAGACTGTTGTGGGTGACAGACCTTTCTGGGCTCAAAAAAGTTTTCAGAAAAGTGCTTAGTAGGCAACACCAAGGCCCATCAAAAAGGAAGAAATCTTCTTTGGTTCAGGAGTACCCTGACCTACGGATTGCTGGAGAGTGGAAAAATAAACTGGGGAAGGGTCACTATGTACTTACTTTTGTCTAACATTTTCATCTTTGTTGGCCATCAGCCATTGGCCACTGTTGATGACGTGCTAACTGGGCAACACAGACACTGAGCCTGTTTTTTTGTAGCCATTCTCACATTCTTTCTTTTTTGACTAGCTTTGCTTTGTGTGTGTGAATATATATATATATTATTTATATTTCTATATGTAGGGTGGTGAGGGGGTGGTGGGCAAGGGTGCTTTTTCAAATAGGCTGGGTTATGGGACCAAGTCATAAGACAGGACCATGCTTGAATCCATTTTGAAAAGCTGCCGTTCAAGAAGTAGAAGGTATTCCTGCAATTGGCCAAACTCTTCTTAGATTTTCAGGTTTTATACAGAGGTAGGCATGAGTCAAAATCCCAGGTCTGAACAGCCCAAAGCTGAGATTTGAGATTTCATGGGTTTATGGTGCATGTAATCATTTTCTCATACTGCCTTCAGGAAGGCTTGTTAGAGAGTCGGATTTTCATTTTCTCCCAGTACAGCTCCAAAAATGCATTTGGCAGCGTGTAAATTAGCTGATGTAGCTAACCCTTCAGCTCCACTGACCACTACATTCACCTCACGGGCTAGAAAATTTGTGCTGAAGCTCTGCCACATCTTGTTGAGCCAGAGATGCTATGCTAATGTATAGATACACTGGATGTAATAAGCTCCAGTTTCCATGTGCTAATAACGCTAGAAGTGCTTGTAAGGGTGCATAATAAAGTATGTAAGTAGAAAAGAGTGGGAAGTACATGCACACAGGGTGGGTGGACATAAGAAAGAAGATGGTTTTACCTGTTAAGTGTAAGATAAACGGGAGGTCTGCACAACTCTTTCTGGCTTTGTTACATAAAGGTAGGCTCCAGTTTCCTGTTTTAGAGATGAGTTTAATAAAGTGAACGGTAGAGCCAGATTAATTTTGTTTTCATCTGTAGGTATTATACCAGTGGGAAATGCCATCTGATAAAGGGTCTGATTCAGCTACCAACCTTTCTTGAAAAGGCATAATAGAATAAAAGCTATCTTCAAAGGACGTTGATGTATTTAAGTACTGAAATTAAAAAGTAGATAATTCTGTCTTTGCTAAAGTTGACTTAGTTTATGCCACATTTCTCCAGCAATCCAGCGACTTGGCTTGGTGTGAACAATTTTCTGTTTTTGTGTCTCAGGGTCAGTGGCCCTGCCTGTTATTCTTGGAGCCTTTTTTTAGCCATGTAATAAGCTAACTATGTGAGTTACCAGATCTCAGTTCTGCATAAGGAGACGAGTATTGTTCACAGGGAGAGAAGAAATTGTTTTGAAGCTGAGGAAATAAAAGGCAGTGAAGTGTCTTTATTTTCATTCTAGCCTAGCAAAGCTCAGTGCTGGCACGCTCAAATCTAGGTGGAATATCTACCTTTGACAGTCTTGGGATATCAGCAAAATTAAAAATCTGAGCACAGAGGGTTTTTCTTTTAATTGGGCTTACTGCCTCCACGAACAAATTGCAAACAGACTGAACATAGATGTAAACAAAAACCTGCACGTAGAACCCCTTGTACTGTTCAAATAGACACCAAACAAACCTCACAGCATAAATGCTCTTTCTGCACTAGCCTCTCTTTACATATATACAAATACATAAACAGAACCATGTACTTCCATTTGCTTTTTTTTGCCCTTAGAAAGTACGGGCATTTATCCCCACCAGACTGTTTATAATGATGCTCTAGGTTTAGCTGCATGTCCCCTTTGGCTTTTCTCCTGAAGCAGAGAAACATTTGCACAGAGCACACCAGGTGTTACTTTCATATCCTCAGACATACTGGAATATATTAACACAAACACTAAATCAAAACACAGCAAAATTAATGATCACTGCTAGGCTAGAGAAACCAAACTCCTTATTACCAAACAAGACTTGTGTGTATTGTTTCTGTTATCTTAGTTCCTAGATTATTACAAAATCAGATACCAATAGCTAATTAGCTGTTCTAATTATTGGTTTGAGGTTGCATAAATTATGCTGAAATGCCCAACTTTCTCTTGCTTTAATCAATATAATATGTCAAAAGGTTGCTTGGGGTTGTAAGATAATGAGATAACTAAAGCAGTATCCTGTACACTTCATTATTATAGGCTTCAGCCAAAAGAAATATCAGTATTTCCAAATTACACCTACTTAAAACATGCAGTCTGAAGCCTACTGCTCGTCAAGCAACTGCTCATCAGCCATGTTTCTCTTGTAACTCCTGCCTGACAAACAGGCTATCAAATAAAAAATAGATTGAGTAATGTAAATGGTTGTATCTTTTCCAAACCCCTCAAACTCCTGAACAATACAAACTGCACCATCGTTTCAATGTGTGGATTTAATCTTTGTCTGGATTGGCCTCTTGAGAGGAACACGTAATCCTCTGAGGGCACAATTTTGGCCAAAAATAACTGCCATTCAGGCATGACCCTACTGCAATCCAAGTTCACTTCCAAGGCACTGTAACCTGTTCTTGCTTGTAATGCTAATACTTTAATGTGGAGGTTACTTCTATAAGCACCATGGTCATTTACAAATGAAGTAAATTCTTTAATTTCCTAAAAAGCTGACATCTCTCTCCCATTTTCATCTGCTGCTTTAAAGCCCTAAATTATGAACAGATTCAAATGGTTTTAGTATATAATACAATTTTATGTAGTAATGACATAAGTGAAAGATAAGAATCAAGAAAAATATCACTGCAGTGGAAGAGGTGGAAAGAAGCACAATAAAAGTGAGCTTTATTGCTCATACATTTATACATGCTAAGCTTCATAGTGTTAGGCAACACTATCTCTTCAGCTGTACAAATAATCGTCCCAAATTGCTTAAATATCCAAAGGGTCATTTCAGTGGAACTTGGGCATCTAAGTCCAAAACTGTGATTCTCAAAATGCTTTAGCTGCTTGCATTTGTGCCAATAAAGTTCCCTAAGAGACAAAGGTTTTGCAGGTGTTCACAACCCCTTCTACCTTGGCCATCATAAGCAGTCTGTCATTTAGGTCATGCTTAAACTCATTCAAGGTGTATCATTAAGCATTCCCCAACTAGATTCTAAAAGGGAGTGATCCCATTGCCATGTACTGATCACACACTGGAAGAACCATGTTCTCCACATAATATAGAGGCTCTGACTACTGATGTCGTCTGTTAAGATTAAGATAGGATGAAATTAAGACCAAGCTAGACTGGAGGGGAGAAAAAAAAGATAAAGAATGACTCTTTTGATGAGAGAAAGGTTCATTTAGTTGAGAAACGAAGGACTTGGCTACTACACATCAGAGTCCTACTGTCTTCCCTTTGCTCTTTCTGTTGGCTCTCAGGTAAGCCTTCACTCAGCATCTGTCTGTTTTGAACTCCACTGAAAGACTCTCATCCCTACCCCAGAAGCAACAGAAACTCAGCTTGATCTTTGGACTCTACACAAAGAACCAAGTACTTATGGTAGTTGTGGTGACAAAAAAACAACACAAAAGCAGTCGGTACAGTCCTAATTAAACTCTGGATTCTGAATGATTCTTTGTCATGAGAAGGGACCAAGGACTACCATAGAAGTCCAGATCAAAATTTCACACCTGTTGTGTATTTGCTTAGAGCAAGATTTTCCTCATATGTTTCTCATGGTATTAAGCCATTAAAATGAGAAGAATGTGGGAAGGAAGGTGGAAATAAGGATCCAGATTTAAAATTTGTGATTGGATTCTTCCAGTAACATGAGAGCATTTAGTTTTCAAAATAACCAATCATGCCTTTGCTTTTAGAATGAATGGAAATTGAACGTATTCAAAACCTCATAGGAAGATCAATGGATGGGATATGGTCCTGGTTCACAGCATAACTGAAAATAAGCTTATCTATTAAAGGCGTACAATGGAAATAGTTTCTGCATAACACCTGCAGCTGTGACCTTGAAGAACAATCCTTCTGGATTCAAAGGCCATTCTTTATCAGTGAGAAACCTGGAGACAGTTATGGTAAACTATGGAAGAGCACAAATATAAGGACCAAGATCTGTATGGGTGCTCTGAGAGAAAGCCTGGGTCTTTTCTTGAAAGGAGGTGAGGACACTGTCAAAATAAACATATTAATTAGTGCTTTGTCATGGGGCTCACAGAGGGGGTGGGGTGGCAGGTGTCAGAAACACATGGACAACTCCCAAGTGAGGAGGAAGAGATATTAAGAAAGAAAAACAATTGAGGGTCATAACCTGACAGGTAATCAACAAATTGAAATGTCTGAAGAATGACGGAACTTTGAGGCCAGATGGGATCCAGCATGCTGGAAAAATATGGCATTTGGAGACATGGGGGAAAGAGTAATCGCTTTAGTGCCCTGCAGATTTATAAAGTACATCCATAATGGCAGCACCTGTGTATGCAAGTGTACTGTATTCATCCATTTCATCATTTATGACTTCTGAGTGCATAGCAAATCTATTTGGCTTGTATTTTTGTTTCCAGCCAAAAACTTCACATTATTTGGAATTTTTTAAGTTACCTTTCTTCCTCCTGCTCCTCATCATTTCAGTCTGAACTTTGTTGCCCTCCTCTTTTGTCCTGACTGCCACTTCACGATTGAACAGCAAATGAATCCACTTAGTGTCTCTTTATTTCTTCGTAGGTACAGAAAGTGAAGAAAATTGATCCTAACACTTACCATTATCTCCCTCCCTAAGTCACAGCCCTCCATGGTAAATTGTTCCCATTCAGAATGTCTGTCATGGTAGCCAGACTAATTCTTTGTTCTTAAGCACCCAAATCATTTCCTAACCCATTTGTTTGATGAACAACACCTTCGCATGTTTCAGTAAAAAGCCTGGTCTCTTTGGAGCAGGTTTGCAGGATATGTAAGTTACAATTGTGGCATTAAAATCAAAATGAAATAAAAAAAGGAAACTTCTTGTGTACTGTGCAGCATATGCAGGGTTGAATGCATCTGAGATATGGGATGAGGATGAGGAGTTTGCAGCTGCTCCCCCATTATAGGAACAGAAATATACTGTGCTAGCCAATGCTGCTAAGGAAGGTATGGTCTCTTTTGCCCATGCCTGTCAAATTCACTCTTGGCTGTATACGTTGAAATTTTGAGTTGGAGAAGAGAGACAGAGTCCAGGATTCTCAGCATAGAGCATTTTCTGCTGTCTTCTGAAAAAGTCACAATTTTACTTCATTTCATCCAGCCCATCTGCAAAATAGACATAATGCATTGCTAGTGAAGGAATCTATTTTTTTTTCTAGGTTTTGGGGTTTTTTTTTTCAGTAAAGAGCTGAAGACAGGGTGTCCTGCCAGAGGAATGCTAGCTGTGGGGTGAGTGGATAAGTGAATGTGATACAACAGGCATGAGGTCTTTTTTTTTTTTTTTTTTTTTTCCTTTTTTCTTCTCCAGCCAGAGCCTTTTTGTTACCCCAGAAGTGCACAGCTTTCTGAAAACCAGCCAGGGAGGTAGTGTGGGTCCTCAGCTTGAAAGTCAAAGGCATTTACTCCGTCCGCCTCCAGAGACCAGTGGGGAGGGAACAGGACCCAGTGCCAAGGGGGTGTGGGAACTGCACCCCAACAGAGTGTGGCGCCCACCCTGCTCAGCTCAGATGCTGCGGCCACAGACACACCTCTGCAAAGACATCTTCAGTTATAATGGAGCTACAGCAGTGTCTGTTACTCAGCCAGCTCTGTTTAAAGAGGCTGGACCCACTGCTGAAGCCAGTCTGATGATGTAAACTTGGGCCTGGTGCCTAAAAAGTTTAGATGTCTAACTCCCATTGTCGTTAGATGCCCGCCACCTTTGAGGTGTTACATCTTCAACCAAGATCATTTGAAAAAGAAACGCCATATTGTCATGAAAATCATTTAATAGTTATTATTTCATGCATCTCAGTGCCTCACATTTATCTGTGCAGGATTCCTGAATGATAGGAAATTATTATCTCTGCTTAGAAATGTAGTAACAGGACATATAGTAGGTTAGGTCCATTGCCTAAATTCACACAGGGAACCTGCATCTGAGCTAGGGTTTAGAGCCAGGTCTCTCGAGTCCCAGTCCAGTGCACTAGACAGGTTATCTTCCTCCTCTGGAAAGGTGATTGAAAAGCCTCTGAAGAAAGAGACCTGCATTGCTTGTCTAACTGCAGCTGTAGGAAAAAATTTAAATCCTAGTCAGGGTCAGGCTTGGGGAAATTATGGTTTAATTATGAGAAGTCAGCATGAATTCACAAAAGCAAGCTTGTGCTTAACAGTCCACTGATGGGATTTTTTCAGGGTGGATAATATAAATATCTGATAACAGGAATCCCTACATTCTGTTTAACTAGATTTTTATGCACAAAAGTCAGGCTCTTTGTGTTATATATCTGACTTTGGGAAGTGAAGGTACACAAATGAAATCTGCTTTTAACACCTGCCTATGACAGCTTTCCATTAGAAACTACAAAGACTTCTCTCTCACATCATGGAGACAGGGATGAGAAGACAGCTTTAACCTCCAGGAGCTTCAAAACATGATCAAGAACATTAGAAAGAGGGAATTGCTCATGGGGCCATTCATGTTGGGACTCACCAAGGAGTTTGCAGCCTGTCAGTGGCTGCTGGCTTTCCCGGACCATATCCAGCATCAGCCCCTGCACCCCATGGGTAGTTTGCCTTTGGCTGGGGAGGTGTCTGCAGCCGCAGGAGGGCTGGAGACCCCTGTTCAACTCCTGCCCCATGGGGAAAGACCGATGGCTTCCAGGTACCCCTCCTCCTTCCTATTCTGTTTCTCTATATTTGCAGTCTCAGACTTCTTGGGATATCCAATTTCAATAAGCTATAAACTAGCTCAAATATTTTTTTAAGAGGTAACTATGTATGCTAACAGTTTAGCATGTAAGGATGTGACTAAACGAGAGTCACAAGGATTAGTGTGAGGATCAATTTTCTTCACTTTATATATCAGTGACCTGGAAGAAAGAAGATGCAGTAAGTGGATTACATTTGCTGAGAATATAAAGTGAAAGGGCAGTCAAAACAAAGAAGGAGGGCAACAAAATTCAGAATATATGGTCTAGGAGCTGGAGACAGATAAGTAGCTTATAAGTTTGAAAACGTGTAAGGTAATGAGTCTAGGAACAAAAAACAAGAAGAGAGAACATTCATTCAATAGCCACACATTACAAGATGTTACAGAAGTGCAGCATATGGGGTTAGTGGCAGATAAAGCTCTAGCATCGTAAGCAAAAGTGCTGAACAGCAGCAAGAAACTGGAAAAAAATCTCTAAACTGTAAGATAGAGAAAGGTAACTGTAAAGCAGGAAAAAAATCATTCAAATCCTGCAAATGAGGCTGATTTTATGACAAAATATTGCATATTTCTAACCAGCTATGAAAAATATGTTGTTGAAAAAAAATGGTAGAATAGGCCTCTGCCAGAAACTGACAGCTGTTGAAATATCTTGATTATCCAGGGACTGGAGATGAAATCCAGGTTTGTATGGCTGAGTATAGGAGATTAAAAGGAGGCCTTGCTGCGGTACATGCCATCCTAAGGGAAAAAGAGAGGAGAAATGATACGAGGCTCTCGGAGCTGGTGACACCGCTGAGAGCATGGAGGCAGGCATGGATGTCAGCGGAGGGCAGGCGCCAGCAGGGCCGGGCGGGACTTCTCTGCACAGGGAATGAATCCCCTGACAGACCAAGGGCAACAGCAGGGACAAGAAGCACAGACAATTTTAAAAAGTTGTTCAACCTGTGTTTGTAGGGCAGGACCAGTCAGGGGGTATGCCTCTAACCCTGAAGGGGGGCAGTCACACACTTGCATGTCTCCTCTCCCCCACGGCTGTCCTCACACTCTTCGGGCCTTACCGGGAACCCACAGAGATGAATAGAGATCTTTGTGCCGACTGCAGCAAGGGCTGGATCAGATCCCAAGTGGAGAGTGGGCTTTCTGTCGTTCTGTTTTTCCTTCCACGAGGCACTAATTAGCTCGCTTACTTCTGTCCCTTTGCTGGTTGCTCTGCAGCGCCGGGGCTGGGGCGACGGCCTGCAGCTGCTTCGGGAGCTCTCTGCCCCGGCCACACCCAGGCACTCCTCTTCCTTTTTCTCTGCACGATCTGTGCTTGCTGCTCATTTGTTGCAACCATCAAGTTGTCTTGCTCCTTCCTCCCTTGGCTGCTGGCAGCGTTCCCCTCCCCAGGTCCCCCTCTGCTGCCGGAGCAGCCATGTCGCTGCCTCCTCTCCTCTGCAGGTGCCTGAGCGCAGCCCAGACCAAGCCTGCTCCTTTTTGCTCCACTGCCCGTTCACTGGCATTCCTCTGCTCTCACAGTCCCCTCTGGGTAATTGCTTTCTCTGAATGGGACCTTCTGGGCCACCTCTGACACACATCACACTTGGGCGACTCTTGAAGTCTGTTGCCAACTGCCTCCAACACTGCTGCTCCCTCAATGCCGTGTCATTTATTTGCTGGCCCAGGGTTAGGCAGGCCGGGAGGGTAAATGCATGCACGCTGCTTCACTCGCTGCTTCTGAAGAGGAAGACTCTACTACACAGATTTCATGATTATTTGGTCCTAGCAGAATTTCCTGAGTGCACAGTGTCTGAGCGGGTTGGAAATTTCCACAGTTTTTTTCCTCTCAGCCTTGAAACAAATGTGAACTGAACTGTGAAAAGCAAACCATTGACCACATTTGTCAGAACAGATCTGTACTAACAATATTCATCCCTGCACTATCCCCCCGGTTTCCTTCTTTGCATTGAAACCTTTTGGATTCAAATCCTTTAGCTGATACTCCACGACCAATTTTGCTTTCCCAAGTCTTGGTAATAATTCCAAGCCAGCAGATCTGTTCAGCAGTCTGAACGCCCATCCACAGCCCTCACCACGACCAGCCCAGTGAAAACGAACCTTCCCATGAGCTTCCAGGGAGGTCTGGGAAACCCGACAGTGTCCTACACTATGCAAAAGGGAGCAGATGGGGAGTCCCAGCCCTTAGCGAAGCTCAGGTACAGACCCAGCTTGTTCCCTTCCAGCATCTTCTGAGTCAGTCTGAATGCAGCACAAACCATGGAGTCACAAACTGCATTTGATTAGTTATCATACTAAAATAAATGGAATAATTTGGTTTGTGTGACTTTCCCTATGACAGATAAAGCCAGAAACAGCAAATTCCCTAGTGGGTATATATGATTAATGTATGATGAATTTATAATATTTTTTGCTTTTGACAGACATTTGGAAGAAGTTGGGACCTGGTCTACTACCACTCTTTCTAAATAAAATTCCACTTTTACTTTTTCCGTCAGCAAACTTGCTGATAAGCCAGAAAAGATCAGAGAAATAGATACATTTGGGAGAAGATTTTACATTATTATTGGGTCTTTGTTCCAAGCAATTTCTGCATCTTAGGGATCAAGGTGAGCCTCCCATAATGCATCTGCTCGTAAGCAAGTATTAAAAGAAAGTCTTTCTAGGCATTTATCTTTGAGACATCAGACTGTAAGATGAAAAGATGACCCAGGGATTTGCTGACCATCACAGACAATGGCTTGCTATGATTAAAGCTATGTATGTTACCTGGACAAAACTACATCAAAGTGCTAATTAGGGAACAGGTACTCCTGACGGGTTGCCTCTGAGGCTAATATGCTTTCATTTGTGTTAAAAATCCTAGCTGATGCAGAGAATCAGTGTGAGCTTGAAAGATATATCTATATAATGGACAGTATTACTGCACTCTACCATCTTTTCTGTGATATATTCTCTTTATGTAGAGAAACAAAATTTGTGTTTATTTCACAGTGCTGAGACATCCAATTAAAGAGCCTTGTTCTACAAAATCATCTGCCTCAAAGTAAAAGTGAAAGAAAATTGGTCTGATTCATTTATTCCTGATAAGTACTTAACTATCAGTTTTCAGGAGCTTCTAATCCTATAATATTCCCAAAAGGCTTGCTGTAATCGGGATAGACCATACTTATACGAAGAAGGGAAAAATATTACCCACATGTTCTAAAAAATTGTCTAATTTACCAAGGCAAGCAATTGATAGGTAACAGATCAAGCAGTACATAGAACAAATATATATATATAGGTAATAAAGCAGCCAAGATGGAGATCGTGCTGTGTGTTAGAGATGCTGCCTGGTTTGCAGCACCACACGCTCTGAATGTTCCTCTGGTTGTGGAGGGTCTGTCAGGAACAGAGCAGTGCCTCTTCTTGGGGGAATATTGCCTTCCTCTCCAAAACTGACACGTAACAGACAGTGGTACAACAAATCAAGACATACTGAAGTAAGGGAGACATTATTCACCCTCAAGAAAACAGCATCTAGCTATTCTCCTACTGAGTCAAAAAACTGCATACACTTAAATGTAAAAGAAACCAGACCTATCTCTATGAGTCAGACTGGTTTTGATACTCTTTTATCTAAGAAACAACAGAACCCCATTGTTTCTCAGTTGGGCATGGACCATTTGGAGGCCATATGGACATCCAGGTTTTATTGCACATGCAGAAGATACTTTACAGTAATAAGTCTACACTCTCAATGCTTCTTCATAGGGTGAGGGTGAGGCTGCAGGGACATCAAGTAGGTTTTTCTTTAAAGAACAAAACAAAACAGTAGGACTAACGCTACTAAGTGCATTACATTTAGTGTTCCACTTCATCTGGTTTAAAAGTAGGCAAGGGTAGCAAAGGTCCATAGAAAATGACTGCTAAGGTGCCGACCCTCCAGAAACTCAGCCGCTTTCATTTATTGCTTACTTGAAGAAGTAATTAGGGTTCTCACTTCTTGGCTAATGCCTCCTAATGGTCACTTTATTCTTGAAAACTGTACAGCACTGTAACGGTTGGAAGGTAAAGCAATTGTGTAAAAAGGTTTATTAGGAATGGCCCAGTAAAAATCTAAGAGGGGAAAATATTTTCTTGCAGACTGTGAAGGCTTATGCCCTTTTTCTCTGGAGAGAGGTAGAATAGAATCATTTGTTTCATAGTGTTCAGATAATACAGGCAGTGGCAATACATAATTCAGCCCCAGCGCTGTGAATATGGAAGGCCAATCTTCTGGCCAAACAATGCTCTGCCAATATGAGCTCCTGGTATTCCTCTGGATGCTTCTGTTGGAGAGCAGAGTTTCTTTCATCCTTTACACAAAGTAGTTTCAATTTGTATTTGTGAAAACTAGAGGCAGCACTCTCTGCTATTCAGTTGTTTTATTCTACTTACCCACATACTGCTTCCACTGCAGAGGTGTAGCTAAAGGCATGGGCGAGTGACCGGCTCTGGAGTGCCCAGCCCTGGGGGGATGCACACAGTTCTCCCAGAGGTGCCAGGACTTGGGGGAGTGTGGGGCAGACAGCGGTTCTTCTTTTGTCAGTAAAAGCTCGACTGGATTGAAGCAGTACCGGCCTGGCTAAGCAAGGAATTGTAGCTTAAGGAAGGTTTTCAGTACTTGGCCCATCATTTGTCTAACAGGAATCTCTTCGTAATCAGAAATGCATCATTTACAGTGCAGGTTTATCAGAAATCTTTGGTTTGTCTATTATGGCTGATTCCCTACTTTCAGTGACAAAGCAAAGGGAGACTTTAAATCCACAGACTCCTGACTCAGCATCGTCAATAACTGAGCTGTTAAATCAGTTCCTTCGTGCTGAATGGCACTTCGTTCACAACTAGACCCTGTTGCATAAAGACCATTTTGCTTTTAAAAGCTAGGCTGTTCTGTACTAAAATTCTCCCAATATAAACATGTCTTTAAAACTTCTTATTGGCTTTGTCAATGTGTAAAATCCCATTTTTTCCACATATTCACAATAATTCAAACTTAGGTGTCAATCACTTTTTCATTTCCAGGAAACAATTTTGTACCATGGAATACGTTTCATTCCTGCCACGGCACAAAGTGAACAATTTGAAAAGGATAAATAACACTTAAGAAAATATATTTTGCCCTGCTTCTGCAGTACTTGCTTTTAAAATTTTATTTCCTATTGTATTTTCTCCTACAACCTGGCTTGTGATGCTGCTGTTTGCATGCAAAAGCTATTTAAGTGGAACGTTGCACCTCACTTGCTCAGAGCTTATAATGAAGAAAAATGTGCAAAAGCATTACTTTGCAAAAACAGATAAGTAAGCATACTGCCTGTCAAATGATGTCACCCATGCTTGGCAGACAAAAAAATAAATGACTGCATAAGCCTGGTACAAGAGCCTGCAATCCACAGAGCGTGAAATGTCTTGGGGACTAAGAGTCTGTATTCTGCATTTCTTCATATGTCTTACTAATTTTCTGTTTCTTATACTAGGCTGCAGAATCTGCAGTGTATTGCAAAACACTAGCTGCGAGGCCCCTTAAATGTATCTGGGATCAATCCCTTATGAGATATTATCTCATTAAGACTGGCCCAAACCCCAACCTGCTCAGTGATATTTAGATTACTACATTAAGTTGACAGAATGCAAGGAGTCATTACACCAAGGTACTCAGCACAGAGTATGCATTGGTCCATAAAGAAAGGAGAGGGGGAAAGGCTTTTTTAGCTTTACTGCGCTCATAAACAGCCAGAGGTAAGAAAACCTCTATTAAAACTATTAGGCTACTCTTACCCAGTATCTGTCTGACGCCAGTTCCCTGTGTTACTCATGGCATCTGGCAGTGTTTTCACTTAAAACAGGGTTGCTGTTTGTTTTTCTTGCCAGCTCTGCAATCCATATCTGCTTTTGTTTGGGGAAAGCGAGACTATTTGGTGATGCTTCTGACAGAAAGACAATAAGCGGTTTGTATGCATCCCATGTACGTGGGCTCACTTCGCCGCTGTGCCTGGGTAACGGCACTGTGCTGCAGAGGGGAAAGGCAGCGCAGTGCCTGTGCCTTGCAGTCACTCCTCAGATGCTGAAGCCAGGGCACAGGCTGCCCTATGCTCTAGGCTGAACCTCCAAAAAGGTTGCGCAGTGACATTTTCTACCAGCCAAAAGTCACTGAGAGTACTGGCTCCTCTGGCTTTGCCCCCCCCCTGCCCCGATCTGACATGTCCCCTGTGTCCAGAGGTGGGGAAAAGGTGGCTTAAAGCACAAAAGGAGAGATTTCAACAAAAAAAATCTTATTTAAAGGAGAAGGTAACTTGCAATGTGGTAGGAAACAGCAACAGCATGCTCCTTTGGAGAGCTCAGAGTGGGGGCAGGGATGTGTGTGAGATATTTCACTTACAAAAAGAAGCAATGTAGGCTCCTCTGTTAGAAGCCAATTATTCCGAGTGACGGGGCAAATCATAGCTACAGCTCTAGAGCTCCCTCCCTACCTGGCCATGGAGGAAGAGCAATGAGAAGCTCATGAATCATGAAGATAAATATGATGCAGAGCGATAGATTTGACCAAATATTTCCTCGAATACCATCTAAATGCAATGATAAGTCCTCCTTTCCCATGCCTGTCTGAGCAAGAGATTTGACAGCCCCAAAGTGAGAAGAGATAACAGAAAGTGTAGAAAATAAATTAATCCAGTTCTAACCGTATGAAAGTACACAAAGCACAGAGCAGAGCTTGAAAAGAAGACCATTTTGCTTTGTAAATTCAAATCAGAGGAGCAGATTTTTTCTGCTTTCAAGAACACTGCAACACCACTCGTCTCCCACAGCAGGCTGAAAATCAGCATGAGAGGAGGAAGGGAGGACCACAACTAAAACAAAAGCTTGTAGCATCCAGGTGCTCAGGAGAGAGAAATTTGCCTTTGGTTATGAAGTTACTAGTACAACTTTTGTAATAAAAATGTTGCTCTGTTAAAAAATGGCTAGTTTTCCATGTCATTATTTCCCAGATTTGTCCTTTCAACATTAACTGCATTCCCTGATGAAACTGGAAGATCCAGGCTTTTTGTGGACTATTTTTCATGTGTTCTGAAACTGGGATGTCCAATATCATAATGTAGATTAGATAATAATAGTCTGTTTTAAAGTATGCCTCGACTTGTAGCAACTTTCCATGACTATAGTTAATAAACAAAGAAATACATAAATAGGTGAAAATGGGAGTTTTCCTCTTTTGCTAGATGAATTTTAGTTACTTAGTCTCAGGAAAAAAATAGTCAAGTGTAGTACCATATTTGGAGGTGCTCCTTTCCTCACGATCTTCAGAGAGGTTACTTGCAGATACAAAATGGAGATACAGCGTGCTGTGACATGTGCCCCTGAACTGCTTGTGGGGGTATCAAATATTGTAAGGAAAAAAAGGACAGGGTTCTGCCATTATGACTTTCCATGATATGCCTATGGGAGAGACTGGGGAATATTAGCTGTACTGAGTGGAACAATTCGGTTAATCACCAATTTGCTGAAAAAATTTAATCTGTCTCAAATCATATGAAGTTCTTGAAAGATTTTCCTTATGGGTCAACATTACCTACTGCATGGTTTGTGCCAATATTCCTTTGCTGCTTATTTATAAGCAGTATGTTGCTAATATTCAGTAGTCAATATTTTTTTCCTAGAAATATTATGAGCTGTTTGCTTAAAAGCAAAGTTTAAGGGCTTGTTTTGATGTAATTGCCTTCCAGGAAACTCATTTGTACATGCCTTCTGAAAAATAAGCAACATGCTCTGACACAGATAATGTTAGTGCACTCATAAAGGTGGATACAAATGTGAATACCTGCATATACAAATAATACTAAAATATTAGAAACTTAAAATCTATCCTCCCTACTATTGAAAAATGTCTATATGTCTTTCTGTACGTAAGACTGTTTTTCACCAGTAGAAGAGCTTTCCAATGCAACAGGCTGAGTCCTGGGGAAATTTCCCTTCATTTCATCCAATTTTCCCCACAAGTGTACGAGTGAGATAACTTGACTTAATGATGCCATTTCAGTGCCAGCCTCCTCAGCGGCAATTACCGAAGGGGAAAAAAAAATAGAAGAATGAATTCCCTGGGTGCTTTTGTTAGTTCTTCATTATTTTCTCTTTGAAAATTATTCTTCCATACTTCATCTTGAGCTGCCTTTTTTCAAGCTGAATAGCCCTATTGCTTCTGCTGAATACACGGACATGACCACCCACACTTAGAAAAACCTTACCTCTTGCTGAGTTTCTCTGAAATGGTAGGCAGCAGGGCTCATGCAGCAATAAAACTTCATGATCACAGGGGAAGGAAATAGCGCAAGGCTAGGAATCCTCCTGCTGTTTCCATATGATTTCCTAATTTCAAAATAGGCTGAGAAATAATAGGGGGGAAATATATTGTGAGAGTTTCCTCTGTGCTCTTCTGCGATTTCCCACCTAGCCTGTTGTGTATGCAAGGAACTCTATTAAACTGCTACCCCAAAAGCAGCAGCTTGGCAGTCAGTCTAACAAGCAGGAAAACTTTATTCTCCAGTGTTTTAAAAGGAAGTTTTCCTCTTGAACCAATGACATAGAATTATAGGGGGTTACTCTCTGGCTTTTGGTTTTTTTCCTGCCCCCCAACAGGAATAAGATCTTGATTTGGAATATGTGAAAGGTTATGGTTGTTTACACTTAGTGCTCAGTTTGGTCCAGTATTAAGGTGAGATCCAGCTGTGATGATTTTGTAATGTCTCCGCACAGGTGGTCAGAACAACCCTGGTAGTTTGGGGATTGGGATACAGACACTTAATGCTGGTTTATCACTAAGAACAGCTCCCGGGTACCACCTTTCAAAGCTGGAATAAGACGTTTTGAGGCTGCAGTGGTTCATTTTACTCATACTTCTTTCCTTCCCCATAAGTGTTTTTCTATAAAGGATCAACCTGTCCATTGATAACTCAGCCTAAAAGACCATATTTTCAATTAAAGTTTCACTTAGAATAATGATTTTAGGAATACAAAATGAAAGCTAGGCAGAGTTTGTTTCACACTACAAATACCATGTTGGTGGCAAAGTTACCTAGATTGATAATAATGATCTTGCCTGTCAGTTTTCTCTAAAAAATAGCTAAAATAAAGTGTTGTAAAACATATTGATTATGAAAACCAGGGCAAGCCCAGATTTACTCCTTCACCCAGAGGACTGCCAGCTTTACACTGCATTATGAACAACCACAGCAAAATCAACCAAGTACTAAATTACCAGGTCTGTCATACACACATTTGAAATATCTCTATTCCACTGTACCATTTTCCACACCTCGGTATAGTGAGCTCTCTCAAGTCATCCCATCAGCCACAAAGCACTTTTTGGTTGTTTTTAATTTTGATTTTTTTTTTTAAATTCGGAACAGTCTATTAGCATTATTTGAACTTGAATGTTTTGTGGTTTCCTTTTCCTTTCTGTGTCTCTAAATTGTTTAAAGAATAACCCGCTGAAGGAAGTGAATGAAAACTGACATCATACTGTGTCAGATGATTAAGCATTCCAGAATTTTTATTTCAAAATATAGAGGATTATTGTCCCTTTAGACAGTGGATTTTTACTGTGTTACCACCTAATGAGAGCCCATGTGGTCTTCAGAGCTGAAGTCACAGAGGGGCACTGCTTTTAAATCCCATGAATTGTCTGGTAGACTTGTTATTTGCTTTTCCCTCTCCCTCCCCAGAGTTTCATAGCCTTTGAACACCTCAGAAGAAGTGCTAATGCTTTACTTCACAGAAAATGTCCTAGATACAAACTGGCCTGTTACAACAACAGCCAGAGTCCCATTGCTCTCTGGTACCGGTCTTGCTTCGCTATTTATTTTAAGCCTGTTATGAGAGCAGGGAGGCAGCGAAAGGTCAGGAGAATGGTGAAAATATGTACTCAGGGTGGTCACAACTGCTGGGAAGAGGAGCTCAGCCACACCAGAGCCCCTCCGCCGCCTCTCCCGGTACTCCGATTTCTCACTCTCTGGGTAGGTTGGACTCTCCCACCGTACATTTGCACAGGCTGAATCCCATCGTGGGACTGTTGCTCAGCAACAGCAGCGAGAACAATTTGTTTTTGGACCATTCGGAAGATGATTACATTTGCGGCATGTTTTTCCCCCCCTCTGGTACCTATTCCTGGATATTGTAAATATTCATCTGAGTTTTGCATATACAGTAGTTTCCCCTCTAGGTAAAAAACATACCATCCAAATGAGCTTTTAAGAGTACTTTACTCTGATGCATGCCTACATTTCCTCTCATTCAGTAGATATAATGTTGCACATGAAATGGCATTGTTGGGCTTCTGGGGGGTTTGGTTTGTTTTGTCTATGTCAGACGAATTTCAGCTGGAGCAGGGCCGGGCTCTTTACGACAGTGCTGCTTCATTGCTTTGTATGAGGCGCATAAAACAAGTGAAGGATTTAAATAGCTGTGAACACCTGAATGACTTTAAAGCATTCAAGTAAAAGATAGGTTCAGATCTCCAGATTTCCAATTTCCTTCCTAATTGTTTCTTTATCTACACATCTTTCAGCATCCCATTAGACAAACACTCCCATGCTCTCAACTTAAAAGAATTTGTCTAAAGACTATAATGCAATATTTAAATCTTTGTCATACATTTCCCTGTGCTTTCACTTGCAGTCGTAATTTATTCTGACTCTTCCAGTTTTCTTCCCTCTAACACGTACAAAACACATTTGCAAGGTTAACTTTCCAGGCCTGCCATCCTGACCCACCACCCTTTTGGGAGGGCCTTCCCCGTCTGCTGGAGAGCAGATAAAACACTCCTGGTCCTTTTGTCTTTAGGTGCCCCCTTCATGCCCTGCAGGCCAGCGCACAGCCAGCCACCCACCCATGCCACGCTCAGTGAAGCTAACTTGGATATCACATTTACAAACATCACGTACAACCTTCACCTTATTTCTTTCCATACAAAAAGGAATACAAAAAGGCAGGGAGAGAAACGGGGGAGAGAAAAAAAAAGAATTCAGAAATCCAGTTTTACCTGCTGAAAACCAATATGGATGTGGGTGTGTGTTTGTGTTCAGCGACACTGGATCCCAGCCCACTGAGGCGCATCGACATGTTATTAATTTAAATATATAAGATCAGCAACTCCATTACTGTGCTTTTAGCAAGGTATGTGCTTGTGTACCTTACCAACTCGGTCAAGCATAGTTTGTTCTTTGCTGGTGCAGATACATGATGGGAATCGGGTATTTTAGCACAACCCGTGCTACGCTTTTCCTCTCTCGGCTTATTTCTGCCCTTGACACCCCTCTGCACCGCTCGGTGCTGCCAGCTTCCGGGCAGGGGAAAAGGAAGAAGGTGACAAATCTGGCATTTCTCTCAGCTTTTCAAGTGCACTTTGTTTCACCTTAGAGGTACCCTCACACTCTGGGCTCCCTGTGGAGCCGCAGATCTGGCAGTCCCACCCAGGGGCCGGCAGGCTGGCTGACACCCACCCGCCAGCCAGCGGCCCCGGGCCCCCGCACCGCATCCAAGACTCCAGCTAATCCCTCTCCACAGCGCAGCATGGCTCCTCACTCCTGCAGTCGTGCCCTGAAACCTCTGACAGGGACCTGCACCGCACAGAAGAAACCTTTTATGCATTGCAGCCTGCAAGATGTGTCTATACAATGCTGGAAGGAGGCAGGCAGATAATACACACACACACACACGAAGTCAAGCGGCACTAGGATAAGCTCTGCTTCAGACTCCCCTTTGTGAATGCCCAATAACAAAAGCAATTTTTCCTTCCTAATTAGCTGTATTAGAGCAAACACCAACACAAGGTTGACCTAAATACAAAATCGTATTTTTTCTCACTTTCCTCATTGCAAGCTATATTTAACCTGTAAGTGTACATTTCTTAAACATTTTTCTTTTTAAAATGCAAGTTAAATGCTAATCAATGAGGTAATCTTCATAAAAATTACTGGGTATCGATGTTCAGTTCAAACCAGATATTTCCTCATTATTTTGAAAGAACGAATTGCCAACTCCTGCTGCACTGAACTCCCTGATACAACATGCATTTATCCAGGCCCCACGGGGGTCATTACAATGCGATTCACCTCTGTGTGTATGCGTGTGTATATTTAAAAATAACCCCTTCAAATCTCTCCTTTGGTCTTTCAGCAGGGAACATATCAAACAGCAACAGCAAATCTCATACACACATCAATATCATGCTAACATAGTTGAGTTTCACTGAACCCAGTGCCAAATTAACTTTTACAGGGCAATTACAAAATCTTATAATCATGCAAATTAGTAGTAAGCAGCTTACATCTTCCAATTAAATTGCCACCTGCTATTCCAAGATCCAAGTTAGCCACGGTAAACTTTTCCTCTTTCCGTTTTAAAGAGAGACTCTTTATGCAGAGAGTCATCAATGTATGGATTAGCCTTCCAAGGGACAGGAGGTCCTACTCAGAGTGAGCACAGGCAAGTTATTTCAGCAAAAGAAAGATAACCACATATCATAACGTGAAGAGAAAAGGACATTAACCCCAGAGTTATCAAATTTGAGTGTCCAGGTGCGCTCCTGAGCTCAGGATCACATCCTCGCTGCAGTGTAAGTCCACAGCCAGGCAAGGCCCAGGCATCATCTGCCCCCGCCCTCCTTTTCCTTCCCTGCGTGAGTCAGAAAAGCTGCTGCTACCCGGGCCAGGGCTGGCCTCTGGCTCCTGGAGATCAGTACAGTCTCCCCCACCACAGTGACCCTCTCTCCGCTTAGTCCACAAACACCCGGGTGCCCGGTACAGTCTTCCTTACAGAATGAACACATGGCACATTTCAAAGCTTTCTCCCAGCTCCCTGCAAGGTAGGCGGTGGGATGAAGCAACCAGTGGATGTAATTCACTTTAAGGTAAGGCAGTAAAGTGAGGTCATTGAATGGATTTACAGAAAAAAAAAAGGGGTTTTAGGAGTCAAAGTCCTAAGTTCAGCACAGCAAAATTGTCATTTTTTATTACTTATGAAGTACAGATTTTGTAGACAAGGAGAGATTTTTCTTGCTAAAAGCAGACGGAAGAAGAATGCACTGCTTGGGCTTCTAAAACAGCAAAGATGCCAAAGCATACTGTGGCCTACAGAATTAACTATGATGATGCAAATCAAATGTCTCAGAAGAAAAGTCAGGCATGAAACATAGCAGATAATGAGAACCAGTGTCAACTCCGGAAAATGTTACAGAATTAAATTCTTTTTTCTTTACCCTCTCCTTCCCTCCTCCTTACCTCCCTGCCCCTCGAAGGACACCCACAAGATTTGACTTGCACAGCTAGATCTGTGCATGTGTAAGGTGCTGCCTTCAGTTTCCAAGAGGTCAACTATCAACGGATTCTAGCCAACAGCACTGTTCTTCAAAATCAGTTTAGCCAACATTCATCCTGATGAGATTCATACGGTTTTGAGAGAAAGCTGTGCTTGTACAGAGGACTGCAGCTTTTTAAATCTTTGAGGAGTCATTATTAATTTGTAGTCAGCAGCGCAGGTTCTTCCAAAGGGCAGCTTTTCAGCACAACTTGGCAGATCCCCCCAGGTACTGAGCGCTCCCGGAGCCAGACTCCAATCTTGGGTGTGTTGCCCTCATGCTAGTGTGAGTTTTATGGCTTTTCTGGAGTGACTCCTTACTTATTCAGCCTAATATAATGGTCCTTTCCTGACATGCAGCTCATAAAGTTGCTTGTAACTAAAAGGAATTGGGGTTTGCTTTTGTTATTTTAAGTGAAAACTAAACTTCTGAAGAGAAAAAATAAACAGCTACCGAGCTGTAAAAATGAACTCATTACTTCTGCCACCAGCCTCACTGCAGCTGTACATAACCACAGCCATACAGCACAGTCCAGCACGAAAAACAAGTATATCCCTGAAAAAGATAACAGAACCCATAGATGTCTTCATTCAGACTAGGAACTCCACTGTCTTCTCTCTTCCGAGACATGACAAATGCAGCAACATCAGAGGATATGTGGATTAGGCTTTTTGTCTTTGGATGCATCAGTGTTTGAAAACTGTTTGAATATTTTAAAGCATTTCATTCTCAAGGATTTGCCGATGGAGTTCCAGCATGACAGAGATTTTGATTCATGGCTGAAAACAGGAATTTTTTTGTTGTTTATACAGCTAGTTTTGATTGAAGATCAGAATACCAAATGACTATAGAAATTCCTATCTTGCCTTACAGCCCAGCATTTCTATGGATAAGCCAATATATTTGCTATCAGTAGCAGTTGTAGTTTGTTTACAAGCAGTGTATCAAAGCACCTTTTTCACACATGGAAACGAGGGAGAGAGAAAAACCATGGTTCTTGTGCCAGATAGATGTGAAAGATTACACAGCTGCAGTGTCTTGAGGTTACAAAACTGCCAGTTTAACAAGCAAGATAAGCAGCAACGCTGATGTATTTATAGGAGTTTGGACATTTATATTGCTTTTTAAAAGAAATGTAATGAACCAATCCATAAACAGTATGGGGATCATAGGTTTATTGCCGCCTTAGTGTAACGGAAGCTTACAATATAAGAACATGCCAATAAGAAACTTCTGTGATAATGGCATTGATAATAAGCTCTTTGGGGCAGGGACTGCCTTTTTGGTGTGTGTGCATGGGCAGAGGCTAGCACAAGGCAGCAGTCATCTGGCCAGGACCTTCAGCTGCCATTTTAATCTAAATATTAGAAAATCTGAAAGGTATGACAGCCTCTGACAGGAAACAGATCATAATCTTGAACAACAAAAATATGTTCAATTAATATTTTTTAATAGTTGGGGCTAAATCTAAATATCTAGTATGCATTTCAATAGATTTTAGAGCAGGTCCTTCAACATGGCAGATGGCAAATATGCTGGATGAAGCAGCTCAAGTCTATAAGCTGCTTCACAAGAAAAGCAGGAAAGCACAAGATTCTATCTGTTCACTAGACTTTAAGTTAGTGAAATATTTTCTTATTTAATTTAAGAAAAGGCATGTCAAGCAAGGAATTATATTCTTGCTTCTCAACATGTACATCCAGGAAGAAATTTGCTCTATGTGCTTTAACGTTGATTGGCAAAACAAAAAAGACGTAAAATTTACCTCTGAAAAATCCTTTTACTGTCCCCAGTCATATGTAAATGGCAAACATTTTCATTTTGTAGTGTTGTCATACTGTGCCCCAAATGGGGCAACTTTGCCTTTTCCTACGGGCCAAAATGGCTTAGCACCATTTCTGTGATAAGGGGAGTGCTGAAATAATTCTGAGCTGTCATCACTGAATTCTCACCCCTCTCCATGCCACGTAGCACTGTTCAAGGATAAAACTGTTGACTTTGCCCCTTGACCAGCCTGGGCCTTTACAGCATAAGTGAACAACTTGTTAGGGGTTAAAAGTAATTTCCCTGCCAAGAACACTTTTCTGACTGTGGTCTTCCTTTTGAAAATCTGGCTCCAAGAGGAAAGTAGAAGAGGGTATGCTAAATACTTTACTACTTAGTTTTGAAAATATCAGGATGATGCTATCCAAAATAAATCTGGAGATGTTCTTAAGCAATATTTGCATTGGACTGTAGCTGTAGGCTGGCACTCAGCCATGGTTAGGTGGTGTTTGGTCCTGGTTTCCCAGCCAACCTCTCATGAGTAAGTGTTAAAATGTGGGGTGAAAGAGTGATGAGGGACAAGTTCAGATTACCTCTCTGACACAAATTGCCCTGCTAAGGTCAAGGCAAATATTGTTAGATGGGAAAGCTGATCAGAATTCAATACTAAATGTAACCCAGTGACATGAAGTTTCCTCTTTCAAACTTTCAAGCCTGCATTGAGATGAGTGATGTCCCTCCTAAAGTGCTCTTGCTCAAATTCTTTGCCTAAATCCACTGCTCCTCAGACATCATCTCCTCATGATGGAAGCTCCTATTTTTCTCTTTTGAGTCCTTTGATTTCCTATGAAGTCAGGGAAAGCCACTTTCTCCACAGCTCCTGACTTGCACAACTATGTGAGGCTCTTGCTCAGCATTGCTGCTTCTCTGTCACTTCCGTCTCTGAACACAAGCCCAGGATCCCTGAGATGCCACTGCTGTTACATCTGCATGGGACTTTCAGATTGCTGTACATCAGTGCACATGTGTTTGTTTTCGAAGTCAACAACAAATGTAACATTAAACACCCTTGACTGCTCCACTGAACAGCCTTGTCTGCTTCATGTTGCAAAACAGACCTAATTCTTATTGTAGCTGGTTTGTGATTGAACTAATGGTGCATGCAGAATCATAATTCAGCAAAGTGAATTAAATTATCAAAGAGTCTTTTACACTCAACACTTATCATTGCCTATACAAAAACCAAACAAGTGGGAGGGCAAATTTTTTCACACAGCTTAGAGGGAGGTGCGTGGCCAGCTGTGGGCAAAGAGGAGGTAGAGGTGGCAATTCACAGAAGAGTTGAGGGGCTGGAAATATGCAAATGACAAATCTAAACAAATCAGCAAGCCTCCAAAGGAGAAGCATCAGTGGATTGTAGGAATAATTTCCTCTTACAGATCCCATTTGTAAGGCACTGACTGTCATTCATTACCCCTAGAGTTTAATAAAGAACATGAATTATTTATTTGGGATTGTTTTCCTCTTTTGGGAGGAGGGTCCTCAAGTAGTTCCTTGCTCTTTCAGAGCAAGCTAAAATGTGTCACTTAATTATTTTCCCAATAAGAACCTGACTAAGGATTTCTGCATGGCAATAGTAATTTTTCTTTCGACTCTGAAGGAGGCAGATCTAGTGTCCCCAGCGCACTCCAAACCAGCTTGTACTCTCACCTGGTCTCACATGGTACTTCATCGTGGCAATGTAGCTTCAGTTTACCTGACTTACCAGATCACACACCTTCACCTGACCAGGAAAACTGTTGACGTTCAAGAACATGCAGAAAGGGATGTTTATGGAGCCTTTTCTTTCTCCCTTGAGGAAGCTATTTGAAGATTGCTGTGAAGTTTTTGTTTGTTTGACTGGGTTATTTTGTCTCATTTGATAGGGAAGTTATTTTCCTTACAGGATATGCTTTGACTAATCTTTAGGGACTGAACACATCCCAGAGGATGCACAGCTGACCCATCCCAAATAAGACTGAGACCAAGACAAGCACTAATCTACTATGGGCTTTGTACAGCAAAGGAGAGTTTTGGCTTAGCAAACATTATCTCTTACAGGAAGTCAGCTCTGGAAAGTGTCTAGCCAATCCCTCTATTTTTATAGGCTCAAAATGTCGTTGGGTTTTCCCAGCAAAAGAGGTAGGTCTGGATCTTGGTTAAGTATGGAAACATAAGGTGTAAGAAAGGAAGATGCCACTCTTCCCTTCTACCTCTGCAGTGCCAGAGACGATCTCATCATTCTTAAGTAAATAACAGCCACAGCTCCTATCAATCACAGTATCTTTGTTCTTGGAAGATCATCCTCTTTATGAAATCTTAATTCACTTCAGATATTCTTTGTTTCTTTTCAACAGGCTTGGGACTGGACCTGAAGTGCACTGATTGGTTGCGGTTTCACTGCAGGAAAGCTGCTATCCGGGAATGTTGCTGAGACCATGGCCATGTTATCCCAACTTGGAAGGAACAGAAAGTTGGAGATTCCCAAAGCAAGATCAGTTCTAACAGTGTCCTATCTGAAAGCTGTTTGTTACCCTTGTTCTTAAAGATCTGTACAGCTAGACATTTCACTGCTTCAGCAGACTACCTATTTTTTCCTGTCTGTACAATTTGAGAGTTTTTCCAAATGTCTAGTCCCATTTTTCCTTGTAGTAATTCACCCAATTACTTCATGCCCAAAGGACAAGGCTATATTAATTTCTCCCAGCACTAGTATTTTGCATGCCTAGGTGACTGTTACTGTGTTTTCCCCTCCGTTATCTCTTATTCACACTAGATGTCATCTGTTCCTTCAGTCAACCCAACCAGCTGGATTTTCTAGATCTCTGATCATTCTTGTTTCCTTTCCTCTGGACTCTCTCCCTTTGCTCACCATCCTTCTCAAAATGTCCCAAGTTGGCAAGTCTGCTGCTGAGTCCATATAGGGCTGTGTAGAGCAGAAAGACAGCTTCACCTGTCTTTCCAGCTATGTTTGCTTGTATAGCCCTGCAACGAAGAAGAACATGGGACAACAGATTTAAATTATTGACTTACATTCACATGCTGATCCACTGTAATATCCTGCTCTACCGAACTGCCTGGTCTACGTTATGTATTTGTGCAGATGATTAGCTCTGCCTAGGTGTACAACCCAGTACTTCTGCCAAACAAATGACACACTGGCCTCCAGCTTGTCAAGACTGTTTCGCATTCGAGGGCTGCCCTGCAGTAAATATTCTTGCAGTCCCTTCTGCATTTCTATCATCTGTATAATCTCTATTCCATCATCTGTTAATGAAAACACCAAGCCAAGAACAGCCCCTGCGGAGCCCCATTTGATGCATCCTTCCATTTTTAGCCTGCCTGTGGGATCCAGGTCTGATCAGTATTTTGTTGACCCAGTGCTGATGCCTGGGCAGGAGAGAACAATTTTACATAAAATTCTGACACAACCCCTATTCTTTTCTGCTTCTATTGTGTCCTATAATACAACTAATAATAAGGCAATGAAATCATTGCCTCCAGCTGTTTCCCAACGGAATTTACCAAAAGGGTAGTGAAATGATCTCATTTAAATCCCTTTCCACACAAAGCATTGAACCATACCAGCCAACACCAACACTGGTTCCAGTGTGGTCATAGTGCAATTTCCTTGACAGTCCTGGACAGTTTCAGGGAGATTACAGATGGATGGGGCCCATTTGGTTCCAGCTGGACTGGAGTGCAGATGGATCCCAAATGTCAGAAAATGGATCCTCACAGTTGAAATACTTGTGGATACTCAAATTCCCTTGGAAAGTGACAGTTCTGGAAATAACATTTTCAGTACCAGTAAATTAGTCCCAGAATGGCATTTCCTGGCATGTCCACAGTCTGGATGTGGTTAGCTTGAAAGAGATGCAGAAAAAATATTGAAGCGAAGATACTATTGTGCTCAGAGGTGCCCCAGGGGAAAATATCTAGGCTTGTTCTCTCACATTTTAAAGCTCTTCCTTTTTACTTAAATAGTGTTAAGATTGATACAGGTAGTGAAACTCTGGGAGGCTTCTGGCTTGTATGAAAAATAGGACAGTTATTTGGATGTGTTAAAGCAACTCAGAGAGACAGCTAACATAATCTACTGTGAATATTTTATTTCCTCACTGTGGAAGGATAAGTCTATCTGGACAAAGCTGTCTGGCCTGCAACTCCAGCGGTGGCACACGGCAGGAGCACCGCAAAGACTTTATTGTCCAGCTGAAGCCCTGTAACAGCTGACAGTGCTCAGCACTTCGCAGGATGAGACAACAGCTGGTAGGAAAAATATTTGAAAGTGAAGTGTTCAGATTTTAAGAAGATAATCAAGTATGTTTTCCTAAAAAGCAAACAGAGCTCAAAGGCTCTGAAGGACCTGAAGCCGGTGTTACCGCCAGGAGAGCAGGCTGAGAAACCTGGTTTCCCTGGGATGCTCCTGAGCGCATACAAAACGCCCAGGAGATTCCAGCACTGACGAAAGCAGCCACAAGCACAGCAGGTTCAAGCACGCCAGGATTTTCTCCATGCAGGCAGAGAAGAGAGAAAACTCTGCTAAAATTCCTGCTGATTTCAAAGGAAGATCCTCGGAGATTTCTGCCAGTTAGCTCATTCTGTACTGTCCCTTTCTATAATGGAGCCAGGAACAGAGATATACATCAAATATAGACCAGCTGCTCAGAAGTACATGCAGATACCAACACTTTAATCACTTTTATAGGTAATGCTTTATGTCAGTTCACAGTAGGGACTGTAACCTGGACTATAATTTTGAATGAAAGACCTCAAATTCAAGATTAGTTTTGAATGTGTGTGGGAGAGAAAACAAGAGAAATCTCCTTTATGTGCTGTCCAAATTATTTATATTTGGACTGAGTGATCTGCAGAGCAAATGGATAAATAATTTCCAAGCTTCCCACAGGAGGCTGACTCCCCTGTGTTTGCAGGTATGCACATATAGATACAGCGTATCTCACTCTACCCTTGTGCTTACTGTGAGAAGCTTCAGTAGGCCGATGAGCTGCACACAGGGCATCGCTGTGTCCTTGATACCTGGCTACAGGAGCCTTCCCCAGGTCTTCTGCATAATAAACAGACCAGTGAATTTGTTTACCACACAGAAAAGCAAAATTTTTCTGTCTGAAAATCCATATGTGTTTTCTGATATGATATATGAACTGTGGTAATCCAAGATGTGATGCGTGCTTTGCTTTAAGTTCATACAAATGTCAGTGGATATTTAACAGATTTAACGTGGTTTTTTTTTAATGTTAAACTGCATGAAGGGAATGCTTTTCTTCCTTCTCATTTTAAATATGAGCACTGAGTGACATTTCCTCTAATTTGGAAATAAAATATGGCAGTACCATTACTCAATCTGTGCATGAGAAAATGGATGCCTTGCTGCTGTTACAGAGGTAAAGCATGGCTCTCGGAACATCCCAGTAATAAACTATAAAGAGAATACAGCCCTACTGAAGGAAATTGCTTAAATATTTCTGGGTTTTTTCCCCATGACTGCTGCTACAACACTGAAAAGGAATGAAACTGGTAAAAATCACTGTTTTCTGTACTCATCCCTCATTTTGTGATTAGACTGGGCAAAACCTGGCACTTTTTTATAGCATCAGAAACATCTTGTTTATAAATGGGGCACATCAATTGTGAGATTATTACACTCTTGGATTTCGGAATTTGGGAAATCCTGCACTGGATCCTACAGTCTTTTTACAGAAGCAGTTTGCCAACCAGTACCTCATCCCAGCACCCACCAAAGGCTAGACCTGTTTTACAAGAGGCATTTTAATATTTTACATTCAAACTGCCTTACTGAGAATGCATGTTGACTCACCATTTTTTATTATTAATCTATGTATTTTTCTTGCTGCTAGAAGGGATTATTTGCAGATGTTAACATATTTATTTTTTCTGAAATTTTCAAAGAGCTGGCTTTGGGTTTCGTATTCATTTTTTTGAACCTGAAGTTCCATGGCTAATTCCATGAATATGAGTGCCACAACATGTACTCCAGTTTTAGATGCTTGTTTTCTTTTAACATAGTCATTAATAGAGCATCTCCATCTTATAGAAGTGAAGTGTCCTCCTTAGACCTTTCGTAACCTGAACTGTATCCCATCAGAGAGCACTTCTCCACCCTTTTATGGCTCTAGAAACATGCCATCCATGTTATAAATATCAATAGGGCTGGAAGGAAGCAACATCAAAATCTCCAAGACAACACGCAAAGATGCAACAAATCAAAAGCAAAATAGTGATGGTTTGATTAGACTTTTAAATAGGATATTAAAATGAGGTTTGTAGTTAAATACAATTGTCTCTCTGAATTTGGCAGGGAAATCATTAACCAAATGATGTTAAATTTGCACAGATTGTTGAATAAATGAGTAAGACTTGCTTTACATGGCAGCAAACCAGCCAAGAAACATACATACAAAGAACTACTAGCAGTCCACATGAACAAATAACTCATACGAGGATAAGAGTATTTTTTAAAGATCAGTAACTGAATAGTTACTATTATCATTAGCTAGTCCCCCACATGGAGTACCCTTCTTATAGACTGTACAAGTGGGGGACTAAGCGGGGTATGGACACATCTAAGGTTTCTTGCTTGTTTAAACAACCGGTGCTGTTAGCTGTATTGATATTAATCAAAGTTTATAGCTATGTGTTCAAGACATGTAAAAGCCAGGTAATTTTAAATACTCATTTATCTCGTTATTTTGGTACAGATACTTTCTCTGTCTGATTCCTATGATACATCCAGAGAATTTCTCAATTTATGATTTGGCTTTAGCTAGTGCTAGCAATAAATATTCATAATATTTTTACAAACTGAGCTGTGATTTCTTCCTCTTAATGAAAAACTTAGTTTCTAAAATCCATCAACTTCTGGATATTCATCACCTGGAGTTATAATTTAATATACAGTAAGTGTGTGCAAGAAAGCCAGAATAAACAACATCAAGGTATAACCTTTCTTCCAAAGGTGAAATGTAATTTTAATTAAGAGTTAAAAATAGGATTATTTGTTATCATGTATTATATCGGTACTCCTTTGATTAACATTGTACTACAAGCAGGGGAAAAGGCAGTCCTTCATCATACCATGTGCAGCCTATAACGAATGAGATCCTGGTTCTCATCTCAGCATATGCAGTGGTTACTTATGGGACAGTCCCAGTCCAGGTCATCATTTCTCAGTCAGAACAGGAAAATTGTAATCAGACCCTCTAGAATTTACAAATCAGCTACATTTCTGCTAATATATCAAACAGGTCAGGTGAGCAAGGGGCACGTAGCAGCTTGTGTGGACATAGCAGAACACCATCCTCCTTGAAACCATTGCTTGACCCTCGCTGCCTACTGGGAGCCGTCTCCGTCCCACGCTGTGCCCTAAATCCCCACCTTCAAAAGTGGTGGCTGGCGTGGCAGAAGCAGCCTAGTAATTAAACAATATCAACAACTGTGTATGAGCGCTTGAGACATTCACTGCTATAGACATGGCTACAATAGGCAGAAGGGGGACATGGTAATGACAGATAAGCACTAATTTAAGTTGAGACGTGAAATGAGAGACCTTGGTGGTAGACTGGTGAACATACTTGTACAGAGTGGTCCATGGGGAGACAGTTTTCATTCGGTGACTGGAAAACCAAAGAGAAGTGTGAACTAAAGCTAACGTTCGCTGACTGGAGGGGAAGGAGGAGAGTCCAAGTAGCTGAAGGCCAGGCTGGAACTTGGAGGTGCGTGGGATATGCAGCACAGAAACATATTTAAAATAACAAAGTAATTCTCAGAAGTGATTTCCCCCAAGTATTTTGAGCAATGAAATAACCACACTGGTCAATGCCTATGATGTGATCTCATTCCCAGAAGTACAGTTCCAGTTTCAAATACCCTCATAAAGTGGTTATGTCATAGAGATGCTTCCAATTTTACAATTGAAATAGACTCAGAGAACAGCCTCTCTACCAGCATAGGCTAATGAAGCATATTGGAGAAAAGACCCTCCCCACTTATTAATAAAACTAACATAATGCCCCTAGAGGAATTAAAGAAGTTTGGGGTTATATTTAAAGTTGTGTTATATTGGAAGGCATTGATATTTCCACTCCAAGAACTGCAGCACAACCACTTACAATATCTAGGTTCACAAGGCAACTCAATAACACAGTTCAACTCCAGTGAGTTCAGTGGAGTTGTGCCAACCATGGGTTTGGCCTCCTGATTGTGATATGATCTGTTACCATGTGAATGATATGAAACTTCAGATCCAAGTAAATATCAGACAACAGCAACTATATTCCATTTATTTCAGAATTCACCTGCAGACTTTGCAAGAAGAGAAGTCCTGTTTCCATCTGAACAATATTGGGATGATTGTAATATATTGAGATTAAAACGAAAGGAGGCAAACAAAATGCTAAATGGCAAAAGAGAGAAAAGACAAACCATGCTAGGGAAATAGTACACTGTGGGCCCAATTTATTAAACAATACACAATAGTGTGAGAATCTGATATTTATTTTCAGTGTTGAATATGCAGGATACACTTAATATGCTCAAGATACATTATTCAATCTGCAGCAGCTGTCTTTGTACATAACTCTGCAGAAGAATCAAAAGGAGCAACATACAGTAAAACAACCACACTAGGCACCTTTCTGTGTCCCCTGCTAGCTGTCGCAACACTCTTTCTTTCTATTTAAATGCAGCACATAGCTGAGATTTTTCCAAATAACAGTGTTAAATGTTTCACAGGAAAGGAAGACAAGCAAAGGAGAGTAACCCCTTTGTGTGAAATGATCTGTACCCACCAACATTTCCACAAGAAGAAACAACTATTTGTTGTTAAAATACCAACTCAAAACAATGAAACATCAAGGATTCAAACCTAAGCGAAGTGTTAGGTATTTTCCCCAAGAAGCTGGATCCATTTCAGAACTAGGTCTGCACTGACACCCTACTTCTGGAAAGCATCATTATTCATTTATGTTTTGCCTTCCTGGAACAGGAACGGATGTAAGCCTGAGGTTCTATGACTTAGAAGAATAAACTATTGTCACACAGACCATAAAACTTAGAAAAAAGGGAAAAAATGGTGTTTCTTCTGGCCATTTAGTCACTAAATCTGCTCTTGGTTGTGACCACTTTGCATCTGAGGAGGAACAGCATCCTTTCCAGTCCTTTATTTCTCTCAGTGCCCTCGCACTGCCCTATCCATATGACATCTTTGCCATTTGTTCCATTTCCGCCTTTGTCTTATTAGTTCAACTCTGCCTCCTCTAGTCCCATTAGACATACATGCTCCCGCCTGTCCCATTTTAAAGCCAGAAAACTTGAACCAGTGGCCAGAGCATGTGTCAGATTTTCCAGGTGGCTTTCTTCTGCTCCTGTCACTGTGCTGTTGTGTCTCCTTCTGCTGTATTTTATGCTCATCACTGCTAAGGATGTTGTTAAACTGAAACACAATGCTTGTTTACAGGGAGACATAGAGGAAAATTAGATACAGATTAGCAAAAGCAGTGCTTGTTTACAGGGATACATGCAGGAAAATTAGATACAGATTGGCAAAAGCCACAGAGATCGACTTCTGGAGGTAGCAGTGCAGATGCTGCAGCTCCCAATGGCTCCCAGCTGGTGGTCAGGAATAACCATCTTGCCCAGGGAAAGTGTGATATGAAGACTGTCTAACCCATCTGAATGCAGATCAGACAGGTTGTATCACCTTCAGGCACATATCATCCTTCCCAGAGCATTTGATTCAGGGAGCACAAAATCAAGAGTTTCCAAGCCTGACCCTAAACTGGAGGGTGAAGGTGCCCCCAGGCTGAGGGGACACATGTGGAGAGGAGCAGGAGCCTCCCCAAAGACCTGAGTGCACAGTTAGGAGTTGGGCTTTTGAAAGGCAACAGATATTAAAGATGGATTGTAACTGGGGCTTATAGCTGAATCAGGCTACCACTGGACCTTAGCTGGAGGAACGAGCTGATTGCTTTCTCCCTTAGCAATGTGAGCTTACTGTGAGGACTTCTGTTGTTCTCCATGGAAACCATATGTTAATGCATACTGGGGTTTTTTTTAGGGGGCAGTACAACAGAAGACTCCTTGCTTCTTTTGCTCTGGGTCAGAAGGAGGTTTGAAGAAGAGAGAGGGCCTGCCCTCTGAGGAAACAACAGCATGGTGCGGTACAGCAAAAGGGACATTTCTGGAGCACAGGATGAGCATGAGGTGCCCAGCAAGGGGGGACAGAGCCTCAAGTACTGAGAGACCATTGAGAAGTGCAGGGAACACAGGTTGAACAGAGACTACAGAAAGAAAGGGTTTTGGTGTAGTGACCAAAACAGACCATAAATTTTATCACAACCCAGAACATCACTGTGTTGCTGAAGTTCAGAGCAGCTCTGTCTGAATGCCAGGACACAGTGCAAGACGGATTTCATTTACAATCTCTCACTTTACTGCATTTCTTTCTAGACTTCCTCCATGCTGAGTTTGTTCCTCCAGCTTTAACTCGAATACAACCTGTTTTTCAAGTTTTAAAAGTGCTTTTGGTCTTTTGGACTGCTTACTGCAATGTTGTGCGGGACGCAAAGCTCTGGTGAACCTGCGATGCCTTCACCCTTGAGGGACTTTGGACTGAATTTAGAAGTGCACTCAAACCTTTCATCTGGCAAATGAGGAGCAGCAAAGAGCTGAGGGAGTGATCATCTTTAGTTGTCAGAGCTGCCTGTGATAAACATTTCTCTGTGACCTAAATTGTTTTCAACTCCTGTGTGGACTTTCTCAGTCAGAGATAAAGTCTGAATGATCAGAGTACCACCTGGGCACCAGTGACATGCACAATTAGAGCTTCCTAGCTTCCAGATATGCTGTAGCAAGCATCACATCTGCTCCTGCACGCACTCCGGTTGGAGTTAGCAGATACGAATGTTTGGCCAGGATGGCCCCAAAGCAAGGCGCTGCTCAAACTGCTGGCTTGCCTCTGGTCACCAGGCATTGCATTCAAAATCCGTGTGGGCCAAGTAAATTAGGATGAATAATATCACGTCTGTTCTAATGTTGAATTAGTGTACTCATGCAGTAATTTACTGTTTAGAGTGTTAGCTAATTCTCTGGCTTTTTTGGTTGTTGAGGTTTTTTTTTTATTTTTGTTAGTTTTGATTAATTGCTTTGTACTTTTACTTATTGTGGGCAAAAGCAAAACAAGGGGAAGTTTGAATTCTTTTTATATATCTATATAAATATTTTAGAAAAGACAATTTTGTTTTCACTTCTTTCAGAACCAACACAGGTAAAATCCAAGTTTCTGCAGCATTTACACTTATTTCTAATGAATTTCATCTGGTACATTTTTACACAGCAAAAAAGAGCCACAACAAATGCAACATTTCATCCTTCTACAAATTGGGAGGAAAAAATTACCAGTCTAACTTAGATTTGCTGAAGCTCTAGCTTTTGTAACACATAAATGACTGACACAGTAAAAGGAGACTGCACAAAGTTTCGCTGAGTTTCGACAGAAGGAGAGATTTATCCCTGGCATAACTCAAGCAAAGTTAAGGGAAGAGTCTGGCTTGGCGACTCCGAGTGGATTTCTACAATTTATGGTTTACAAATCCACCCTAATCCTTGTCCTTCCTATCTGTTATGGGCTACTCGCAGGCAATAAGTATCTGTCACATTGCCAAAGAACAGTTGTTTATCTAGTTTTAAGTGAGTTTGGGAGTCCATTTGTTTGTTTTTACAGGAGGTATGATGGATGCAATTACAGGGGCAATAATATGCATGGTTACAGCGTAACTGCTCTGCGGATCAGACAACAGCAAAACCATCCATCTTCCATGTGTGCAACCACTGCGACTCTTACCTTCAAGTGAATAAGATCTCTCCAAAAATGTGCAGAAATTTATCTTTACAAAAGTTTGGGGTCAAACCAGATTAAATCATACCCCAGAGTGCCTGTGGTATTAGCGTGGCAGGAAGGGAGACTCAATTTGTACTTAACTATGGGATGATTTATGTCTGGGGAACTCCCTCAACTCCCCCCTTCTCTATTTGGGCATGAACATTTGGTGTGATTATCAGTACCGGGTCTCTGTCTGGGTGGAGGATGCTACTTTCCTCCATCATGAGGAGATTCGGTATTTAAGCAAGCAGAGCTGGTCCTTCTGAATCAAGCAACAAACCGATTTTGATTTCTGCACACTCACTGTACACGCAGAAGATAATTTTTCCCCCTGTATCTCCCTCCCCTATAAGACATGCTCTGGTGGGCACTCTTTCACTAGACGTGTGCAAATCCTGATTTGTCTTGTCTTCACTGACATATTCTCTCTCCCAGCACTTTTAGGGTCTGCAACCTTTTCTTCTGTCTAGACTCTATCGTTTGATTTATTCCCCAATTCGATTTCATCTCTGATTTAATACCTCTCTTACTTGCACCTGCCCTTTTATTTTGTTATTTTTTTCTCACCTCTTTACTATTTGACCTTTCCTAGACCTTATTTAAAAGACGTATATCGCCCTTTCTATTGCTATATTGGTCTTTCTGGCCTTTTTCCCCAGCCCCTCTTCGACCTCATAGTTCACTCAAAGAAGGGGGGTAAGGAAAATGAAGGTAAGACAAAGCTGACACTGATTTCCATGAAACTTGATTTTGACCCACCACAGTCTTGAAAAATAACTGAAGGTTGTTTGGGCATCAGTCCTGCAAAATCTGGGAAACTGTGAGAAGCCACAAAATCCTGGGATTGTACACCAGGAGTATTGTGGTGCAAATATCACCTTTGCAGTCTTTTAATATTATCTGATCAACTTTTAAGGTTCTTCTGAGTTATATTATACTATATAATACCATGTATTGGATTGAGTGAAGACTGAAAACATAAGACTTAACGTAGAAAGTAAGGATGGATGTCAGGATTTGCCCCACTGTTGAAAAGGAATGGATTTTTACGATTAAAAAATAACCTTCACCCTGAAGAGATTCCACCATGTTTAGGAAATTCCTGTTCTCAGTGTTAGCCCCACTAACACGGCAGAGAAGCATGAATGGAGCAGCCTGCCAGAGACAAGAACGGTATTGTATACAGACAGAACTGGAAAAAGGTTCTGTTACCATGATAGATTTGTGTAGTAACAGCCAAAGATGATAAATTTCACAAGTTGGTCAGGGTTAAATTGGTAAATCATGCAATCAGTTATGGGTTAAATATTAACAGAAGATCCTCTCTGAAAAAAAGGACAAAGTTGATTACATTCTTTCAAATGACTCCCAGATGTTAAAACATGCTTTCCAATGAAAATAATTATATAATCTAAAAACCTGAACTCCATGTTAAAGGAATGGTAGTGAAAATTAGGGAGTTAAGAATCTAGGCCCGTGGCCATTTTGTCTCTCTAAAGACAAACACGAAAACTTCACATGTCCTGAGAGCCGTTGAAGTGAAAAATTCTGAAATGAACAGATTTCATACTTAATGCATTAACTATAATTTTTTCACTGTAGGTTAAAATGCAGTCATTTTTGCAGGTTTTGTGACACTGTGATTTATAAGACGTGTTTCTTTTTTATATGGCTTGCAATGTATACTTTGGAACTGAGCAGCAGGCTCTCAAAGCCATTTGACTCTGTAACTGCAAATGTCAGTGACAATGGGGCGCGTTTACTACATACACCTTAGCTGCATATTTCTGCAGAGCAGCTTGTCCCCGGTTAATACACCCTTCTCGTTCATTACTTTTATTTTTTTTTGAAGAATTGACAGCCTCAGGTGCCCAAAACCATTCAGGTTACCAGTTCATCCTTCATATTTTAGATAATGCTTATAAACTATTAGACTGAAAATAATATTTGGGCTCTTTTTATTTAACTTCTATAAATTAGAATTCTTGGGATGCTACTCTTTGTTTCAGTACTTGCTTCTTTGGTCTTCCCGTTGTTTTCCAAATTAGAGATTAAATTCTTATCTAACCCCAGGCCAAGATTTTCAGAAAAATATCAAATAAATGGAGCTTCTGGGAACTGGTAGCATCATAACCGCTTCAAAATGGAATTAAAATAGATACATTGTCATTCAATAGAATCCATATTAAAGCTGTGAGAATTACTTTTGAACTGCTGGTTAACTAATTAATAGACTCACAGGTAAATGTTTGTCCAACAGTTAATTCTTTGATTACTTTTCTTTTTCACTTGTAACAGTTATATGAATCTCTGAGTGACTTCTCAATAATGAAATTTGCTGGCAAATGTACTTCTTAATTAGATGTCTGAGATAGACATACTGATCACATCTCAGAAAGGGACCCCACTCTGTGGCTGAGCATATGCAAAGTTGTGATGGGTGCCCAAAACTGTTATGGCAAGAATGAGGAAATTAGACTTCTGAAAACATTTATTAATTATCTGTAGTAATTAATGGTCCTATCAATAGTGCAGACCAGATTTCAACCACAAGACAACCATAAGGCAAAGAACACCACACACGGTTTTTCAGATCTCAAAAAATTTCCTCCTTTGTTTTTTGTCTTTGTAGATCATCCTGGATGACATTGTTGTTGCAGCAGTTTTTAATGCCAAGAATAAGTCAAGAAAAGATACAGAAGTATAACATGTGTTTTAAAATATAAGGTTGCTCTTCTCAGAAATGTGGTTTGCTAAGGAAGTATGCATCTTTCGGATACTTCATATTGACCATAGGCTAGATCATCTAACTTCAAATATCAAAGTTAGCTATCCAGGTCAGTGCTAGTGACCTCGTACCATCTTTAGAGACACTGGAGAAAAATAGGCACCATCAGACAGTGGTTAATTGGGCTTGACTTTGGTGTCTAGGATGTCTCAGATCTTGGAGATTCAGGAATGATATGAGTCTCCCTCTTGAGGTAGCTCTTCTTCCCCTTACCTATGAAAGGCACCTATGATAATTGGTTCTCATGTGATTTTTTATGCCTACATTAGGGAAAATGACCCAAGATCCCAGCTAAAGCTATGGAGAAGAGCTCCATGCCTGCCTAGAGCTTCAGAGGCCACAGGGATATCCCCAAGGCCAGGGAGTCTCTGATGCTGCTGGAAGGTTACTGGAGAACTGGTGTTCAAGCAGGGCCTGAAAGCCCCATGGAGAAATTCCTGCTAGCTAAAAATCCCACCAACTTCATCTTGCAGTGAGGAACATGTTGTGTTCAAACTGATGCATTCAAATGAACAGATAAATTAGTGGTGGTGCTTTTGAAGTGGTATCATCTTCACCAATCTTAAAAATCCTTTTAGTTACCTGACAGAACAGCTTATATTTTTCTTTAAGTGCTGACAAATTTATTTTCTAACTGAGATCAAAATGATATTATTTTCCCTTGAGTGCACTAATGTTTTATTTATATATATTTATTTTTTTAAAATCTCTCTGATATTTAAGGAGTTTATGAGTTTTGCTTTGGGTTTGTTTTTTCCTTAGTAAAGGTTTCTTTTAATCAAATGTGAGTATTAACTATTTATTAGCTATGGTCAAAAATAAACTTTCAGATCTGGAGGGCAAACACATTGTAAAGCTCTCACAGTTTAATCCTGGATTATGCAAACACTCGAAGACAGGGAAGCTCACGTAAGCAAGAGGAACAGCAGGCCTGGGAGGGCTTGGAGCAGCACTCCCTCAGCTCCATTCCCAGGCATCTGCAAATCTGGATCTGTGCTTAGGCGATGGGTGCCCAACCTTTTGCAGACCAAGAGCCAAGAAAATAAAACACACAAAGAACCCCTGTCAGCAGTGCCGGTACCGTCGCTGGCAGAAGTGCTGGGGTTTTGTGCCAGAATGAGGGAGCTCTGCCCAAGTATTTCTAGTGTTGCCCACCTTTGTCTTCCATCAGATGCATTCATATCCCCAACTCAGAGCCCTCCTCCCCTTCCCCCCTGTACCCCACTGCCTCGTGCCTTACCCCATGCCATGTGTTTTCCAGCCAGAATGACAGTTTGTGTTCTTACGAAGTAGCCACAAAGATGTCTGGAGACCCAAATTACTGCAATTCCAGAAATAAGCGGTAAACGCCTGTGTTGAAAAACTCGCTGTGCTTCAGAAGGAGGCTTCATTAACCAGCAATGAACGGTGTGAAGGAACATCAGGTCAGCGCTCACGCAAGGGCTGCAGCAGCCTGAGAGTTGCACACTGGTGCTCCAGTTCATGTCCCTGTTTTTGCAGGTCTGCCACCTGGTTGCTGCAAATTCGGCCACTGAGACACATTATAGCAGGACTCACATTCCCCAATTTAAATGCCAGAATGTAACTGGTGGGTTTGGCTCCTGCTATTTTGGGCTCAGCTTGAGGTACCTCAATGAGACCCGATTTTCAGAAAATGCTAATGACACATTTATAGGGTGTCTCAAATCTACCATTCAAATGCAAAAGCAGACAAAATCTTTTGGTTTTGAAAATTTTGGCTTAAGTGTTTGAGGCTGAATGTCTTCAGTTTTTACATTTATGAAAACATCTGAAAGACGTATGACTATTCATGGCTGCAGTGGCCTTCTGTGGACTCAGATGTCTCCTTAACTTATTTTTAAAAAAAGTTAGATTTTTTTCTTGCCGTAAATTTTAAAGGAGCTTAGAGGAAGTGGTGATAAAGTGTTCATTTTTTGTTTACCTTTAAATGGACGTAACTATTGAAGAGTATATTTTTCATAGTTGCCAACAACAATACAGGAAAGGAAAGCAGAGTACCATTCTCCATGCTGAAGTGAAAAATAAACTTTCAGTGATCCAGACCATAAAAATACAAGACAAGAGACTGCCATTGAAAAAAGTGGTCTATTAAATTAAGATGCTACTAGGTGTCATTGTGACTCTGTGGGTAGCATGTCTGTCTCACTGCCAACTACTTGTGGGTTCAAGTCCCATACTGGAACTTTGGCTCCTGTCCAGTGTACTGCAGTAATAAGCAGCGTGTGGCACTTTTAGAGGTGTCATCCTTCAGAGGAAATGTTAAACCTACTGTCCTTCTGCCAGCTCTCCAGTTGGAAATTAAAGATCCCCCAAGTACCCTTTGAATACAGTGAGTAATAACTTTGGGGCCCTGGCCAAAATTTCTTCTCTCAATAAAAAAATTTGTAATGGATGGGGCATATTTCACAAAATAGCAAAAGTCATACAAACCAATGGAAAACCTCATTAAAAATGTCATAGTTCCTTTATGTATTTCTTAAGATAGCAAGTCACCTATTTGATTAAGTTTCAATAGCATTTTTAAACAGCTGCCATAAATTGCCCATACAGGGACATTCAAAAGTACAAAGAACAACTTCCACTACATATCTTTGTGAAAGATCTAACTCCCATAGACACCTCTGAAAAACCTAGCCCAGGTTCAGGAAATGTCCATGAAAAATGTTTAACAAGATTGCATTTCAGAACAAACCTTCAGTGCAGAGCACCACAGCAACTTTCATGGCCTGTTAAGTGTGAAGATGCTGAGGAGCCTGTCAGGAGCTTCATGTGCTGCTCCCCTGTTTTCTGATTGTAATAGGCTCCCAGTTCTGCATAACAGCTTTGTGAAGCCACTTCTTGCGAGTCACATGCCCTAACCTGGGAAACTAAATATTAGCAGTCTGTTCTTCAGTCACCCTACACTCACTCAGAGTGAACAGGGAGAAAGTCCATCTAGATAGCAATTCATCTCCTGAAGGGTACACCTAAGAGAGGTCAGAGAAATTTGTTCTCTTGATAGCTGAGGAAACATGAGTGTTTGGTGCAGACTTGGACCTCAGACGAGGGAATTCAACCCTTACATACCTAAATCCTCCCTATTTCAGGTGAGGAGATCCTGCCTATGCAGCAGGAGGAAGGTTGAGGCTGCCAGAATGCAATAGCCTGCAATGTTGCATTGGAATCTCCTTTGTGGACTTCAGCATTAATGTTTTTTGCCATTTTTTCTTTACAAGCACAGAATGTACTGTGAGGCCCTAGAAAGCCTATGTACATTATGGAGAAACTGCTGTTTGCCTGCAGTGTCAGAATCCTCTAATTTTGTTTTAGTTTTGTGGCATATTTCCTTCAAGCAGACAACAAAATGAGCTCCCCTGATGGTGTCTGGGCGCAGCAGCAGTCCTGCGTAGTACCGGTTAGACATGTGCCAAAGATTTCCCGTCACTGCCCACTCACTCTCATGACTATATTTTTAATGCAGTTTTATAGGATGGGTTGTTGTGGTTTCTTGCTCCTGAATAAGTTTCCCCTCTCTCTGCTCACTAGTGTCTGAAGAAAATGAGTGGTAGGAGCAGAAAATGGCTTCTGTCTCCCTTATACCTTTCTCATTTCAGTTCTGCTCTTCATTTCCCATACTTCCAGTCTCAAGTGCTCTTCTGAACTCCTCACTTCGGTGACCTCCTTTCTTAATTTAATCTGGACAAAGCACCGAGTTCATTTCAAGTCATAAAGCTTGATTTGCTGTGTGCTCTTGGCAAATGTGAATAAGCTCCCTGGCTGCTTTTAATCAGCTATCATAATCATTTTTTTTTAAAACTGCAGCAATTAGGTCACCAAAGCAAGTAGTCTCTTGTGTTCTATTGAGAACAAATCCGTCCTCCTCTGACTTGCTGCATAATTTAATTATTAACGCTTGATATCATTTTGGTTTCCATGTAAGGCAACCCCATAAGAGCAATTACGCCCTTTCGAAGGCAAGGTTACTACTGCTAAAACCAGTACTCAGAGGGCCTGGTGCTGCTCTGTATATGGTAATACTACCGCTTCCTACCACTCACGTTGCAATATTCGTCCACCTACCCAGCCAACAACAGCACTCTGCTGGCATCCTCCCCACGACTCTGCACTGAGCTAGCATGTGGAGGATCTGGTATCAATTAGTTAATAATTTAGCAATGGTTTGAAGATGTAAAGCAGCTGCTAAAAGCTAAGCCCTATTATTATGCTAACTAATTATTTTTTCTTTTACCTCTTACAACTTTTCTTCCTTCAGAAAACATTATTGTATTATTAACTGCTTTTAGCACCTCCTAGTCCTGACATTTAAATATCTGAAATGTTTTGGTGTAATTACACTGTTTTGTACCACAACACCTAAGATGCCTCCCTCTGTATGAAAATTTGCATACCTAAATTTTGTTTTAAGAACTCTAGCTGTTTCTATTAGCTGCTTTCAAAAAGACAAGAAAGTAGTGTGGTACAACACCTTATTCATCTGGCTGGAGCAGCTTTCCAGATTAAATGATTTAAGAAGTTCGGAAAAGCTTTTGACCACCAGGTTGATTTTCATTTCCAGACTCTGCTTTTCCTGGTTCCCTCTCAGCTCCCCTCACCACCCCAGGAATATCTGATACTTCTGGTACACTGGGAAAAATCTCTCCTGAGTCACATGTTTTGAGGATCAGATTGGCACTCAAATTGGGCTGCTAGGCACAATTAGAAATCCCGTATTTCAAGAAAGACTTGTAACAAACACATGTAGTGAGAAACCTAAGAGACACAATAGCAGAATTCAGTAAGACGTTTCCAAATGTTGTTGGTCAGAAGAACGATATATCTTCGCGTTCACCTTAATACACTGTGTAAATTGCTCAAATGCAGACACATTTTGTCTGACGCATGCAGACAGAACAAGGTCTAACTGTAGCATGCTGAGAATAATGGGGCTCTGCTCACTGAGTAAGCTTGCGTAGGTGTTGCACGGCACATAGATAATAAATTGCAATTATTCTAAAACATGAATTACAACTACCGTACTGTCGTATTTAAGATGTTGATTTCCACTGTTTTGTGGGACTGAAAGATGCAACTGAAACAATTTGAACTTGGAGATATTGTTCTATTCCAACGATGGGAGCTTGTTTAAAGGCTAAGATGACCTGTAACATGGTCTTCTCTTGAATTTAATTTAAATTCCAATAAGCCTCACTAAAGAAACTTAAAATGATCTGTCTCATAAACTTCACAGCCTTTCTAGACTGAATATATCAAAATTCTTCTAGTGTTATAAATCATTAGATACCTTCAAGCCTGTCAGAAACACGCCATTTATGTAACAACACTCCAGCTCCTTCTGGAACAACTAATTAGATGTCCCTTTTACATACTCGCCTTGTCCCGGCTGTAGCTATTAGGACATGTCACGCGTTTTCAGTCAGTGTGAGGGCACTGGAGTTAGCTTCCTGGAATTCCATCAGGATAAAAATAAAGTTGTTCTTAATGTGTGACACATCATTCAGTATGGCTCGTTCCAGATACTCTGGGAGAGGAAAATAATGCATGCTTTGTCACTTGGGGCTGTGTTGTGCCATGTGGAACTATTTTAGAGCTCAGTGCTTTTGATGGGGGGCTGAAGCTAATCCCATTCTCAGGTACCACTACTTAAAGAGCATGACTAGCATGCAAGTCATACACAAAACCTATGAGCCGGCTTGTGCATAAAATGAGGATCTACACAAGCCTCCCTGCCACGAAGAGAGGAAGCTGTTCTGCTCTGCCATACCTGGGGCCCGGCTGAGCAGGCGGTGCAAAGTGGGGCTCTCTGTCTTTGTGCACAACCCAGGAGGTCCAAACAATCCCATCAGGAAGCACAGACTCGGCCCTGAGCTCAAATCCTGGCAAAGGCAGCACTTTCTGCCATGCTTGTCAGTGTGACAGAGCTGAGCATGTTCTCCACAAACATCAAGGGAACTTTCTGGGGAAGAGAGGTTCTGCTGAGCAATCAGGTGGCAATGCCTGGTGATACGGTCTAGCTGGTGGCTAGTAAGAAGCTAGTGATGGAGTGTATGTCTGAAATGAGTCTTTAGCATAACCACCAGCGAGAGAGCATGAGCCAGCAATGTGCCCTTGCGGCAAAGGCAACTAATGGTTGCGTTAGACAAAGTATGGCCAGCAGGTTGAGGAAGGTGATCCTTTTTATTCAATACTGGTGAGGCCATAGCTGTAGTATTGTGTCCAGTTCTGGGCTCCTCAGTACAACACAGACATTAACATATTGGAGAGAAGGAAGAGCCGCTAAGGTGGGAACTTCCCTCCTATGAGGAAAGGCTGAGGCAGCTGGGATTGCTTAGCCTAGAGAAGACAAGGCTCAGGGGGGATCTTGTTAATGTATATAAATATCTGAAGGGAGCGTGCAAAGAAGACAGAGACAAGCTTTTTTCAGTGGTGCCCAGTGGCAGGACCAGAGGCAATAGGCACAAACTGAAACACAGGAGGTTCCCTCTGAACATCAGGAAACACTTTTTCACTGTGAGGGTGACCAAACACTGGCACAGGTCACCCAGAGACACTGCAGAGTCTCCATCCATGGAGATACTCAAAAGCCATCTGGCTATAGGTGGCCCTGTTTGAGCAGGGGAGTTGGACTACATGACTTCCAGAGGTCCCTTCCAACCTCAACCCTTCTTTGATAACAAATAGTGCTAACGAGGGAAAACGCAGCAGAGCTGCCCAGGTTCCTTGTGTTGCTAATATGAAACCAAGTAAAGGCAGATAAGTTTGCACGTGCCAGGGATGTTAATTAACAGACAGATAAAGCCAGAATCACAGTGAGATTTATCTAGTAGTATACAGTAACCTGCATCCTTTATTATCTTGTTTGTGCCTGTCTTGGTATTCCCTTTAGGACTTCCTCTTTCCCAGGGCTCCTTCCAGCTGCTAAGGGCTCTGCACAGCCTCCTCAGGCACTCTTCGGTCAGTACCACCACATCTTGCCATGAACAACCTGCCACTCTCCTTTGGTGTCAGCAGCAATAGTTGTAGCCAGCAGGATTCATGGATGTTTGACCTCGCATCCAGTCCGTGTACCAATTCTGCTTCAAGCTCATTCTCCAGCCTGCGCTGGGACTTCAAAGCCACAGTCTGATGCACTGCATTGATTTTGCCTCCAGAGATTATACGAATATTTGCTTTCTCTGGGAATATTTTTTTTTTTTTTACTGTGGCAGAAAATCAGACGTGGGCATATATAAACAAAGAGCTCTGGAAGAACATCTGGGACAGCAGACTGCCCAACAGAGATATATCCTGGCCTATTTCCACTCTTCTGCTTCTTGAAACTTCTCCCTAGAGCCATAAACAAAGTAAAGAACATGAGCATCAATGTTTTTCAAGGAACTCTCATCCTCATAGTAATTGCTACGTGCCTTTGCCTGCAACCTTATTTTGTGCAGAACCTTCATTTGCCCTTAGACATCAAACGCTCCCCAACTTTGAAGAAGTTTGAATACAGATCTTGTCTTTGCAGCTGAAGCACACCTCTAGCATAATGATGAAAAAAAAAAGGAATGTATTGAAGCAGAACACAGACAAACTTCTTCCAGAAATCACTCTAATCAAGCAGCTGCTTCCAGCATGAGGTCATGTCAAAATGTTCCCCAACATGGTGAATGCAGTTCTGATGTACGTTTATGAAAAGACTAACTCTATTGAGCTCATAACAGTACTAGATCCCTATATTGGCCTCTCAAGGCAAGCATGACTGTGTTAAGACACTGGTTTGTTCCATAGACATTGTTAGAGGGTAATACTTTTGTACAGTTATTTCTGCCTCACCAGATTCTAAATGGAAAAGCAAATTGTAATGAGTTATATCTGGAAGAGGCAGATCCGCAGTGCAATTTTTTTTCTAGTAATGTAAATCAGTGATACACTTTGCACTCTAACAGTTGCCCAAACAAATTTTAATATACTGTTTGGTAGCTTTAAAAGGAATATGTCTGGCATTTGAACATCAAAAATGGTGTAAGAACGTTGCTGTGTTGTTGATGTCATGCAGACAACTTAACCATAGATTAGAAATCTAGTGGTTTAGGCAATGCACTAGTTATAACAAGGAAGATGGCACAGCACAAGCATCAATAATATTTTACTTGAAGATACATGATGCAGAGATGCATGATACACCAATATTCTCTCCAGTGGGATCTGTCAGTTTTAACCTTAGTTGCTAAGGCTGTGACATTTGGCTGTTAAAGGGCAGGGGTGTCCTTGAGATATGGATCTGAAATATATATGGGAGTAAAAGCTCAGCAGAAGGAGAAAGGGGACCCTTCTGAGATTGAATTGCAAGTTTTCTTCTTACAACAGGAATCCTTAAAGACCATCTGATTTTTGTCATGACTGTGGCACAACAGCAGAAGCAATAGGACTAATTATAATGGCAATAATCATGATAACAATAAAATGAGAACAATGCAGAAAAAGATAAAGAAGCAATTTTAGTTCAGCAAATGGGCTTGCTTTAATAGGGCCTTGTTTAAACTCCTGGGCAATGAGAGAAGGTGATTACTGGTGTACTTCAAATGTTTCCTGCCATAATATTTGCTCAACAATGTAAAGTTTCTGGCATTATAGGTAAAGAATTGTGAAAAAATCAATTTCTATAAGCTCATCCATGCCTGTACACTTGTCAGGTCTTCTCACCAGTTCTTGCTCTCCCTCATTTGGAGAACCAAGAATTATGGCTATGCATCAAAGTTCATCGTATTTTCCTTCATGTGCCTGGTGTTTGGCCCATCCTTACTGGTAAAGCAGCTCAAATAATGAGAAAGGACAATGATTTAGTGTGAGGTTTAATAAGATGTTCTTTGACATAAGAAGTACCAGATTGTACTGGCTAGCAGAAATGGGCCAGAAAATTAGACAATAAACACCAAGTCAACTTCAAGGAAATTAAAATGTGATCATTACTGATGGATAATGAGAATATTATTTGACTTCATTTTATTTATGGTCAAGTGATGCTTTCTTGTAGAAAGCGGAGAGAATACAAAGCAAGACACAACTACAAGTTGAAGTAGCAAGGGAATTTCAGGGGACAGATCCTGCATCACTTTTGCTAGCTCATCACATTAGCAGAGAGTATGTCACCACCCTTGGTGGTGTTAAGTAGACGGGGGGAGGAATATAAATTCATTTCTTCTTCTTGTCATTATTTCATATTCAAAGTAAAATCTCCATCAAATCTTGAGGCCTTCAGTAGTGGTAATAGTGTTTTTGTCTCTATAAAATTTCAAGGAATATTTTTGTATTTATCAGATGTAATTTAATTCACAATCATTCAGAATTAGTCATGTGTCTCACTGAATGGAGTATACGACGTTGTCGTTCTAACACTCCCAAAGATTCCCTTGTCTATAGCCAGGAGATGCAGGTAGGTGCTGTCATTTTGCTTTCAGAAGACAACACTATCATATTTACTCTCATCTTTTACTCATCCTTTGATAGCTTTTTATGATTGCTCTCTGACTTTTGGCCTGCAGCCATTTCCCATCCTAAAGGGAATGACAATCAGATAGTAAGAAAGAGGAAAAGATGACAGGAGGAAAAGATGACAGGAAGAAAAGAGTCGGGTAAAATGGGAAGAAATTCTGGAAGGTAAGAGTGAAGGTTTAAAAGAAAAGTTTAAAATACAGCCAAGCAAAATAAAATGCCTAAGACACATTGATTTGAAAGTAAATGCAAAACCTTCTTTTTAAAGACATTTAACAAGTACAGCAGGACAGTGGCAGAGCAAGAAGAAAGGGGAAGGACAGCAATGGAGAAATTGTGTTACATTTTCACAGGCTTCTCTCACAGCACATTTGGAATCCACACTTTAAGGGTGGCTGGTTGCGATTCATAAAATAAATATCAAAAAACATGCCCATTTCTGAGTGGAGAGAGCAAGAAAATCTCTCAGCCCAAAGTCTCTTAGGAGGCATATCTCAACCACAGTGTGTTTGTTGAAAATATAAAGGGGTTTTTGACAGACATTTTCAAACACATTTTTTTAATCAAGGAAAACCAATTCATTGAAAACAATTTTTTTTTTCCTTGAAATCTCTATACCATTTATAGAGTATGGAATTCCTAGTGAAAACCAGAAAGTACCACCTGCTCTAAGGTGAGCCTCCTGTATCCTCAAAGAGTACCTGGCCTTTTGCTTATGCCATGCTAGGGTGTGTGAGGAGCTTCTTTTGCACTGCATTTTTAGTAGCCTCTAGGTTCATCTGATTTTGAACAGGAACAGTTTTGAAATCATGAAAGCTTTTACAAGACATGAAAAATGTTTCCTGTTCAGTTCTAGCATGAAGACTCTTATATTACCAAATAAAATGATCTATAATAGCTAAAATAGCTTCATTAGTTAGGTTTATTATTGTGTAAATTGCAGAAAAGACACGGGACTCAAACATGCAAAGGTGGCAATTCCATTACCTACTTTCCAGCACAACATGTGTTTTCAATTTAAGCAAATTTTACCGTTTCCCAACTGCAAATTGGATGACATACAACAAAAACTGTGTTTTAACAGCTTTAGCATTTTATAGACATTCCAGCCATGCACCAATCCTTTACCTTAGGAAAAAGTAAGAATTACAAAGAGGTTGCTATAAAAACACCTAATCACCAGCACCCAGCTGGAAGTTGTACGGCCTACTGCATAGCAAACTAAACTAAGACACAAAATACATAGGCTCTTGTCCTTGAAGAAAGATGCTTTGCCCCCTTTGTTTCCATGTCTATAAAATGGGGTAATAATATTTATCTGCTGTGTAATTGAGTGCTTTGAAAATAAGAGCTGGGTGTTTTCTGCAAAGTAGAGGTCACTTGATATTGCTAACAGCATGAGCAATAGTAATGCAACTTAACAAATGCAGTAGAAAATCTTCAAGCAAGCTTCAGTGAACCAACTCAAAATACCAAGACTGTACAATGTGACCATGTAACTGCAGTGACAACATCTAATTTAGGGGTCCTGTTTCAATTAGATTTTTAGTTCAAATAAAGCACAAAGATAGGCTTGTTCAGAGTAAAAATGTTTCAGTATATTGAGATTTTAGTTACAAAAACCGTGACATCTTTCTTAGCCAGAGTATGTTTTGCAGGCTCCGTTAATATCAGGCCTGTCATTCTGATGTACTTTTGGGGTTCATCTCTAGTCAACTGGCAGAATACTAAGTATAATGGCAAAATGCTACAAATAAAAGAATGACAAGATCTCTAAATTTTTTTGTAGTGCATAAATAAGACGCAGATTAAAATACTTATTGTGAAAGCCTGGAAAAATCACTCCTTTATTCCAGATCATCGATAAATTCTTGGCTCTGCTTAAGTCTGTTGGAGTTTTGCCGTTAATTCGGTGGGGTACAGATTTCAGAATGGACTTTGAAACAATCAAATTAGAAACAGCTACTTTTCTGATTTCATATTTCATAGTGGAAGCTGAGAAAGGACATTCTGAATATTGAAGTCATTTAAGCCAGCCAAGAAGGATGCAGTCAGTAAACTTGTTACTTTACTAAAAGATTGACTGTCTGGAAAACATTGCAAAGCTGGACACTTATTATTTTTGCATTAGTTGTCAGACATCTGAGGCACAATCCATGATATGAATCAAAGATGTGTATGTGCACACTATACTCAGTGTGGTACCAGTTTTCTGTTTATCACATGCGCATGAACTCTTATACGCATATGCAGCTCTATTGATACAGAAGAGTATCATATAGCTTAAATTAATTGTAAGCTGACAACTGCACCGAAAAGAGAAAGGAAACATAAGATATATCAGTGTGGTTTCTCTAATTAATATCTGGAGAATATTCTTTAACATTTTCATTCATGCATCTGCCATGTATTTTTCTTAGTACTTTAGACCTCAGCAATGCTTTTGTTGTGATACCCCTTATGACAGGAGCCAACTTTTTCCACTTTTGTATATTCTTTTTTCTATTTTCGTTTTTCCTAAGACAAATATAAATGCTCTGTTGTCCAGGTGTTCAGACCCAGGTACTGCCAGTTATGTGTTCAAAGGACCTTGTTTCTCTTTTTGCTTTCTCCTAAGACCACACGGTCAGTGATCTTCCTGTTTTCTCTAGGCTACTTTCTGTTCATCTTCTCCTTCTGTACTCACATAACCAAAGCAATGTTTGTTTCCCATTCAGGAAATCTTCCCTTCTTCTCCTTTAGTGAAGGCCTACCCCAAGGACAGTGATTTGGACAATAGCGTCTATTGTTTCAGCTGTCGTCTTCCAGGGAGGAGCTTAATTGCTTCTCCCACCTGAATGACAGAGAGTTTATGTGTCGCTGTGGCCCATGACTGTCCAGGGATCAAAAGCAGTTCTGCTGCACTTACCCATGTTCTGCTGCCCTCTACCATATTACTGTTTAACCCCGTGGGCTGATGTCAGCCTCTGTGCACACATTCTTATTCTGACAATAATTAGGAGCTACATGATCCTAACAAGAGATTTTTTTGGGAGGTATATAAGTATATAGAATTATTACTACTTGGATCAGCTCTATCCGGTACCTCAAAAGATCTATGAAATTTTATTTCACACACAAGCACGTGTATACAAACATGTATTCAGGAAAAAAAACATGGAAAATATTGCAATGATCTTTGCAATCATATACGCTTATGAAAATCAGTTTCTCTACAATTGCAGCCACTGTTGCATAAGGTACCTTGTTGTACTGAACTTCTTTTCTAAGTGTCCAGAACTATTTAGAATAATGGTGCACCTGTTTGCCCAGTTTTCTTCTTCAGAAGGACTGATTGGGATAATTGATTGTGGGGGCTGATGAAGGGGGCGGGAAGATGAGGTCAGTTAATTGCTGCCTGGGGAAGAGGATGTAGGAGGTCTCTTTTGTTCCAGGCTGAGGGCCCACTTGTAATAAATGACATACAACAGAGATGCTCAGAAGACACTCTTTTAAGACCCTTCCCACAAGGGAATAACAGATGTTCTCTGTGATTTATGGGTCTGGGTTTTGGGGTCTAATACTGTAAAATGTCTGTGCAATCCGGGCTAGGCGTCACAAACAAGTGCAAATAAATATATCATGACTGAATGTATTATAGCTCACTGTGCGTTAACAGAATAAAACGGCAAGCACCCAAACTGGGTAAAATACCTTTCAGTTCTCCTTTTGCGCAAGTGAAATGTGTGCAGACCTCACACGCTTTGAGAATTTCCACAGCAAATGCTTTCTGGAAGAAAACAGCCTCATCCTGAACACTGCTGTCCCATGGGTTCCCTGCCTTTAGATTATGGGAGATCTCACATCTGTTCTCAGACTTGCCAACTCTAATAAAATGTATTTATTTCAAGCTTCGCTGATGACTAAAGTAAAAACCCTAATAACTATTGAAATGGAAATCAACAACTGTTCCAGGCCACAGTAAATGGATTTGAGGACTTAGTAACCTGGCACCCCTGAAAATGTCTTCTACATAATGCCAGACAAAATGAGCATATTTGTGAGCATTTGGTCAGCTCTCATGGATGCGTACTCCATTACTTAACAAACACAAAGTTTCTTTCTCATTTCTTCCTCTTTCTTATCCTCTCTAGAGTAAGAAAAATACAGAAGCCCTAATGCAATCTTTTCTCTTCTATCTTCCTTCTTCCTCTCGCTCTAGTAAGTGTCTTTGATGCAGCTGTGATTTACAGTGTTGAGGACAGCAAATCATCTATACTCCACACACTGTTGCTTTGAGTGAGGACAAGGAGTTTTGGAACAGCACAGTCCTAGAGGAAATGGTCCTGCTCGACAAAGCCATGAACAAAATAACCTGTTATACCTTTGGCATTGAAACATGTATGTGTTTTCTTTTTCAGCCCTTAATGAACATTTGAAGAAAAAAAAATAAAAATCAATTGGCTTTGAAATTTGGCTGGGAGAATATTTAACATGTTTTCACTTAGGTTCAGATGCCATGGCTAGAAAATGGTATTTGTAATGGTATTCATATGCCCTACCTCTCACTTTTATGCCAAAAGTCTCTTATTGTAAAGGTTTTTATATGGGAAATATTGCAGTTTATCTAAAAAACCAAGGAAAAAAAATATTTTTAGATCTATTTCCCCCCCTCCCCCATCTCCCTTCTCACACACATAATTAGCCAGCAATCAGGTATAATAGCTAGACATGTAAATGCCTTTAGTTTTGTGCAGGTGCAAAAAACCAAGGTTACACACAAAATCAAGCCCTAAGGATTAGTCTTTCAATATAGGACACAAAGGCTGCCTTCCCCTTCTCCTGCAAACTGATTCCTCAAATACAGATACTTCTTTCACATATAAAATCTAATAATGTAATCACATCCCTAATCCTATGTCGTACAATGCAAAAACAATGTAGTATGGGCATCTATTATGAGTCAGTTTTGGCATCAGTTTTGGTAATCTGGAAATAGCAATGCAGTGAAGAGAAAATGAACTCTGGAAGATGAAGCTATTACTAGGAAAGCAGGAGAAAAATAGAGATTTACTTCGAGAAAAACTTGGGGAACAGATTCTTTTCTGACTTAGAGGCACTAAGTTATTTTTTCAGTTAAAAGAAAAAGAAAAAGATATGGCTTTGGGAATAACCTCTGTGTATATGAGGACATACATAAAATGAGAAATGGGGAACAACCTATAGAGATTTATTGTTTTCCCATGATTAGTGTACAGGTTACTTAACCTTTGTCTTCCATTAGAGCTGAATCAGCATTTTGAACTTACAAGTAAGAGATAAAAATCTTCTTCCCCTGGGCATACATTGTTATCTAAAGATTGTGAATAATGATTCAGAAACATCTTCCCTCACAGATCATCTGTCAATATTCAAAACTAAAATCTTGGGTGAAGCAAATGGTTTAAGGTACACAGACAGATGTTCCCCAAGGGAAGGAGTTGTGGGGACAGGAGTAGTAAGGTGGCATTTGTGAAAACCCACCTAACGCTGCAGCTGACAGTGTGTAGGGTTGCTGGTTTATGAGGGATAGTAGTTAAGAAAACAGATTATTGAGGTGGCTGAATAGCTGAGTTAAAAGGTTTGCCAGCATGAAAAAAACCCAACTCCAAATCATCCTTACTGTGGCCATAAAATAAACTACAAAATACAGGCACCATAAGTAGATCTGGGTTTATTGTCAGAAAGGTCACTATGTGTTTCTTCATGGTTACAGGTCATTAATTTGAAGTAACTTTTCTGAGGGTTTGTGGAGGGTCCTCACAAACAAGGTAGGTCCTCCAGTTTTACAGAGACAAAAATACAAAGTAATATCATGCAACAAATTATCTTTTCTGACAGTTTTCAGACTTAAGCAGCTGAAGTACCCACCTCGGTGCAGACGCATTTGCGTGGCGTGGAAGCAAGCTCTGGCTCGCCCAGTGCTAAGTTAAACAAGTGCAGGAAGGCCAGATCTGTGTGAGATCTGGCATGCCCATATTTAATAACGTGTTTAGATAGCAGCGATTGCAGCCTGTCCTCTGTGACGCTCCGCTCCAGCCGCAGAGCCAGAGCAGTTCCAGAAGCAAAAGGGAGTGCTGACTACTCGACAAGAAAGTAAACATTGAAAACATGCCTTTGCCTGCAGTATAATCTAACCCGGCTGGTATGGAGACAGATGAAGAGGGTTTACACAGAGCGTTCATCTGGCTCTGTTGGGCTCCCCGGCAGGAGAAGGGTAAGGCAGAGCAGCAGGGCAGTGCCGGCGGTGAGCCCCACTCCCTCCCAGCCCAGGGAGGGCTGACGGAGGGGCAGAGCGGGGTCCCGAGCTTTCTGGGCCTTGGAGGGTTTGCATTATGGTCTTCAAGCTCGCAGGCTGACTCTGGTTTGTCTGCAAGAAAAGTCAAACTGTCTCAACATATGAGAATTTAGCACGGCGTTAAACCGCCAATCCTAAGCCTGGAAGGGCTCTTCTGTGGCAACCTGAAGTTTCTGCCCTGCCACCCTATATAATGTCAGCTTTTCGTATTGCAGCCCTTAACATCCTTCTAACTTAATTTGCACACTGCCTTTGGAGCAAAGTGCCCCAATGTCATGTGCCAGGGGCTACACCCCTCACACGGAGAGCCAGGCACAGCCTGCAAGAGCTTCTGAACTAAGAAATTTTGCAAGAAGCCCAAGAAACTACACCCTTGAAATGACAACGCACACTGCCGCAGATATTTGGTGCCTCTGGGATTCTATTCTCTGCACAAAATTGAAATACAGTGTTTGTCCTCCTGAGCCTGGCAGCTTGGAGGCACTGCCAAGCTCTTTGGAAGAGCACTCTGCAAACACCTCTGTAAGTCGCCTCTGCTTCCCCTGCGCTCCTCACCCTGCCTTGTGTGCATAATCTATACTTTTTTCCCTCTGCCACTGATGAGTCTTTCACTCTTTGAGAGCCAAAAAGCCACCCACTGCGGCTTTCTCCATTAGGCCACAAATGCTCTTGAGCTGCTGGAATCTGTTTTGTAAATAGACAATTAAAATGAAGAAGAAAAAAAAAATCTCTGCTCAGCTTTGCGTAGTCAGAGCCCGAAGACAGCTGTCTTGAGGGGCTCAATCCTGCACGCTGTCAGAAGCTTCTGAAAAGTGCTGAGTACCTTCATCTGTAAAGAGCTTAATTGGAGATAAAGGTAGCAAAGCACCTTCAGCACCCCACTGGATGAAGCCACATGTTATTGGGACTCCCACTGATTTCTGTCATCAGAGCAATTGGTTTTGAGAATAAGTAAGGAAAAAAATCTCCCACTGACACCAGTGGGAATCCTTGGCACATACAGGGAACAAAACATTATGGCTGAGATCTTCTCTGGATATGGGAACATTCTTTTATTCTGCTTATGCAAATTATATATACAAATTATGCAAATAATTACCAAGTCATTCTAGTAGACTGTATAATAATAACAATAATAATTATTATTGTCATTACTAATGTTGATGTTGTTTGTCACTATTGTTGTTATTCACATTTATTCTGATTGTGCCTTGGGGCTGGCCAAGAACGGTGTCCATCAGTGCCATACGACAATGAGCAAGTTGCTGCCCCAACGAGTTTACAAACTGAAGAAACCCCATGGGTGCAAAAGGGGAGGGAGGGACAACGAGAGGGTGCTGGCGGGCAGAGCCAACAGCCGGGGACGCCACAGCCTCCCACGGGTGTTTGTTTCTCGGTCAATGGGTCTTGGCTAAAGGGACTGGGGAGGGAGCAGGGCAGGGAGCTACAGCAGGACCAGTACGGGCGGACCGTGAGGAAGGGAAGCAAGACCAGCATTTCTGGACTTCCTTTGCATTTTTCTCCCAGGGCCATGTGGGTGTTAGCAGCATCCCAGTGTGTGTGACAGAGATCCACTCCTTGGATCTGGGTGTGTAAGAGGACCATGGGAAGTGTCTGCCCCATAAATTGCATTTTACCAACTCTTGGATCAGTGCAGAAATCCCTCAACTGCCAGGTCGTTGTCCTTCTTGTGTAGATTGGGATTTCGGGCTGCTGCTTCTCTGCCATCAGGTACAGCATGTCTGTTTTAGCCTTCACACCTATCCCCAAGAAAACTGCAGTGACAATGGGGTTTCTCCTAGCCTGTTGTGTTCACACATAAAGAGAGAAGAAAAAAAAAACCCCAGCAATTAATGAAAGTGAGAACTGGCCTGAACCTTCTTCATACCCTCATCAAACGGTTTCCAGGTGTGTACAGATATGGAGAAAGAGTTGTTGCCAACCACTGCTCCCTTCCCAAAGTGGCTGCGCTTCATTTCCCTCCCGTGACTCTCGAGTAACTTCACTGACCACTTCTATAATAGTAAATAAAACAAGCTGTGGGAGGTTCTGCGAGCTTCACGGCAGGTAACATGACTGAGCTAAACCAACACAGCTAAACTCTCTTACCGTGCAAAGCAGATTGGCCTTGACCCTGCCGGGTGCCAGGATCCAGCCCTGGCCCATGCCATGCCTGGCAGAGCCCGCTAACATGGGAAGGGACTGCACCATCTCAGGCCGGTGCCTGCGCCCATGCTTTGGCCTTGATGAGTTTATTAATAGAACCACTAAATGTGTTGCCTTTGCCAGAGCCCTGCTGTTGTTTCTCCTTCCTGCCATTTTCAGAGTGTTTGTTCACTGTTATTTGAAATAAATGAAAGAAAAACTCATACAAATTATTTGTTCCCTGAAAAATGCAAGAAGTTATCTCATTACTCAGGTTGTGGAGATAACTGATCAGCCCTCTTGCGTTTTGGAACAAGTACATGTAACATCTAATGGCTTTTCACCAACAAGACTTTCAATTACAAGAACGTAAATCCAGACAAACTCCACTGAAGTCAAGTCTTTTATTCTTGATTTACTCCCTTATTATTTAAAGCACTGTAGCTGTACTGTGATGGAAAAATAGAGGAACTTTTCAAATCTCAGAAGTCTGGATCTCTCAAAATGACATATGTGGCTATGATTTCCTGTGTGAAGTACAAATTATCAGGAATGTTTCTGCAGAGCTGAGAGATGCCAGAAACCATTTTTTTGGGTCTATATTTCAACAGTTATTCCTATCCTGTTTTAACTTTTGTGTAAGTAATAAGGATGGATGAACCTGCGTCCCTTCATTTTTCAGTCTCTGTATTTTCACTCTTCATTAGCTTGTGTCTTCTCTGTTCTCTCCCCCTTTCCCACAATCTCTTATTAGCAGAATATGAAGTCATTTATTATCAGCCAGAATCAAACTTTCAAAACTACAATGTTCAAGTGGGTCCTACATTAGGCACAAACTAGCCTATTCAAAATGTGTAATACATCATCATTTTGGTGCCTAAGAGTATCTAGCATGAGAGAAATGTGTAACAGCATTTTTCTGACTAGTTTTCTTATAATCAGAGAACATCTAATCTATTTATTTGTGTTGGGTACGATGTGAGGAGCTCACAATTGCATGTAGTAACCTGCCATTTGCGAAAGTCTCAGATTTGTTTTGGAGGACTCTCTGTCTGTCATGGGAGGGATAAGACAGATGAATGTGAGGAAATAGTTGAAAGATTCAGCTTCCACTAGAATAAATCTGAATAGCCTTGAGCTGACAGATGTAAAAGGACAATTGTTTAACAACTTCCTTTCTACCAAGAGACAATATTCCAAACCCCTGTAAAATACAATACACAATACAGTATAAACACAATGCAAGTATGCTTAACAAATTAAATAGCTGGGATAAGAATATTTGGATAGCTGACCTTATTTTCTTGATTTGTAATTTTCCAGAAATGTTGGCTAGATCTCAGCTTACAAACGTCTTAGTTAATTTGAATCTCTATTCCTATTATCCCTTACTGAGCCTCCTGGTAAGCTGAGTAGGTTTCATAGTTCCACAGAATAGTTTTGCTTAATAGAATAGTATTTATCTTGGCCATTAAAAAGTTCTCTGTGTCAAGCAGAACTTCTCAGATTAAAAATTCAAAATGTGAAGAAAAGACAGTGGAAAAACACTCCCTTGAAAAAAATGAGAAGTGGCATTTCCAGATTGTCAAACCCCCACAAAACAGGGAAATGGCTACATTCTGTATAATGTACGTTCTACCCATTGCCCCAGGTTTCTTAATAACTGTTTGTACTCAGTGATGAGGGAAAGAGGCAGAGAAGGACAATGGTACTCAGTAGATGCATGATTGAGCTGATCCCATGTCCAGCTCTTACTACAGTCAGGGAGCGACTTGGCTGCATGGCTTGGTGCCAATTTCATCTCCTTTACTACTCCCAGTAGTACTGTTGGGTTGAAACAGAATTATTTTGGGGACGGGATAGGAAGGAGCACCAGAGCAGGAAATCCATCGTGATAGTTCTTCTACTCTAGTCATACATACGGAAGGCCAGAGGTAAAGAGGTGTAGCCTTTTCCTTTAGCACTGATCCATGTAGCCTGTGCTTCTGCAGAGGGTCTATGGCCATGCACCTGAACAACTTCCCTGGTTAAATTAGGGCAGTCAGTCCACTACCACTCCACCAAAGCATTCCCATCCAGTGCTGGCTGTTTCAGGCACTAACTCTACTATCACTCCATGGCCTATAGCAACAAATTTCTCTGTCCTTGTCCCTTTCTGTATCTCACCAGAATCCGAAGAGCCGGTGGAACAGAGTTCTGTTTATTTCTGCCCCACTATGACCAAACACTATGTACATCAGATATGCATCAGAGGTATCTCATTTTCCCACTCAAATGGCTCTATTTCTATAAACCATAAAAAGGAATGGTTTCTATTCATTAAATCATTGCTATATCCTGAGCTGAGGAAAGTCACAAGCCCCGTGTAATTATTAGCCTGAAATAGGGCTAATTCTGAAATAGCAAGGAAAAAATTCTCAAGATACTGCTGACTGAATTCTATATTTGTGAAACTTTCATGATGAGATGCTTTATTGTCAAACTGGCAGGAAAACTGGGAACAGTACTCGCCATACGGGAATTGTGGCATGTAGATGGTAAGTTTTAAGGTCAATTACAAATCACAGAGAATACATTTGCATATTGTATAGTGGCTGAAAATGAATGTGCTATTGTGAGCATCTATTCAAGAGCCCCACACTCCAATTGGCTCTGCCTGCTCCATTTCAGTATAGTATCTGGTAATAGAATTATACTGTGAACAATATACATGCTGAAGAATAATACGTTGAAATTAATTCCCCCAGTGGTGTTTTCACCGCACCTTCACCTTTTTGGCAACAATGAATATCTGTAGCTTATCTTAGACACTACACTTGGAAGACATTTACATTTATTTTAAGCAGCTGGACTTAAAAAAAAAAAAGTCCTCTATTCTTTTTAAAGTTGCCTCTTTTCTACTACTCTCAGCTCTTCTACTTTTTTTCCAAAAGTGCTTGCATATATTTGAAACAATAATTCTTTACCCTAAAGCATTTTCTAAAGACTAATAACATAACCAAGCATCATACCATTTTTCTTGGCAACAATCAGGAGCTCATTTCATCCCTGAAGTTTATCAGTTCCATTCAATTCAGCGCAACTTTATTTTTGACATAAAGAGCCATACAAAGATTCTCAAACTATAAAAGAGACAGACACCCTCAGGTGCCTGTCATAGGTAATCAGAAATCATACTCAGAATGTGTAGCTTTGCCTTGTGTGTTCATTTGTCAGAAGAGTCCAGTCTTGGACACAGATCACTGCTTTGTAAATGGATCATCTGCTGTCTAAAATACTGAAGTGGAAATAAATCTTATGACATATCCTGAGCCTTTCTTCTGTTGTTTTTTCTTCCTAAACTGGAATAAATTGAGGGATTATATCTTGTATTTCATAGCTAGAGAACTTAGAGGAAAAGACTTAGAGATCTAATGAATATAGATGTCTCCTGGGAAAAAAACAAAGGAAAGAAAGAGCCAACGAATAAAATAATTGCATAGATAAACAGAAAGATCTGCTTGATCCTACAAGGGGATGACAAAGAAATGAAACAAAACTTATCAATGGAAATAGTAGCAAAAAATTACTGGGTTTTGCTAGATCACTGGCAAAGCATCATAGCAGAGGCAAGCCTCAGTAGCCCCTCTTACTATCTTCATGTGTCTCTGATAGTGGCTACCCCTGAAATGCTCATTTTAGTTCAAGTTATATGTACTGGCTTTAGCAACACTTCCAGTGTCTTGTGCTCTTTTGATTCTTCTAAGGGACAAGAAATATTTTGCGGCAGCAAAAGGTAAAATGTGACATCAACATGAAACACTAGAAAAGCCTGAATTTTAAGCATAAGGTAAACATCTGAGTTCCTATCTTTCAGGACAAAAAGCACGTTTCTAGACAGGTACATTTGACAGTTCTTAGTCACTAGCTCTCACGTCCCCACTAGAATGAGGTTCAGTTAATGGTCCTGATAACTGCATGGGTGCAATTCCAGCAGCTTTATCAACATGTGAGTGTCTGTGATGAGGGTACAACTACCCTTAATTCCACTTTCAGACTCTTCCAGTGACTTGCTGTATGACCTTCAGCAAGGAACTTCTCTGCACACTGTTATTCCCAATGGGATAAAGAGATAATGATGTCTACCCACCTGGTAATGAGATTTGAGGGCTGCTGATAAAGTGCAGGCCAAATTCTTGGTATTATCAGCATTTATGTGACTTCAGCAGCGTTGGTCAGTTAGTCTTTGCGGGGAGCAGGAGCTGGGCTGGGAAGCAGTAATTGGAAGTAAAAGCAGTTGATACTAAGTGCTGTATAATGTGGTATTCTGGGCATTGAACGGTATCACAGAGGGGTTTATTTGCACCTTGTATACCTCATTTTGTCTCAGATAAAGAGAAGGGTAGCAGCTTACTGTTGAAAAATACTCTTTTCAAATTTTTGCTTTGCAGCTGAACTTCAGTCTGCTTAATCTATAGCTGGATGCTCCCTGCTATCTACTTTGAGTGGGAAGGTGGACCAGATGACCTCCAGAGCTCCCTTCCAACCCAAATTCTTCTATGATCCTAATTCGGTGCTGTTGCCTTCATTTTCTCTACCCCTCTATTGCTGCTTTTCTTACAATACACTATTTCCCTTTGGAATCCATAGTTCTTTCTCTGATATATTTCCCGCATATTTTTTTACGTGGACCAACTAGTCGTCAAGAGAAAGTTATGAATGTAGTTACTTTTAATACGAGGTCATCCTTGTTAGCAAAATATACCCCGGACATAGGCCTAGGCAAAGGCGCTGGATGTACCAATTAAGGTCAGAACAGTTTTGACAATGCAAATGAGAAGGAAAGGTCTCTTTCAAGTTTTCTTTTCTATTCATCCATTGCATGTTTTCAGTGGAAACTCAAGTGCATCCCGCCACTTTCCTCATTATTGTCCATAATCACACCAACAGTTTTTTCTTCAAGCACAGACTCCTATTCAAGTTCATAAATTACTTTTTACAACCTTTTGCTTGCTCATTATAAAAATGCAGAAACACTCTCATGCCAGAAAGTGGGAAGCTCTGCCCTACTGCATCTGACCCCAATATTCAGCTGTCTTCATAAAGATTTTGAATGCTGGAACTAGATCTGAGAGGAAAATTGCTGTGTTATTTAAAAAAGAGTATAAACTAGTGATCATAACAGGTGCAATCTTTACTTTTACATAAATATTGTGGTCATTCCAGCAGGAGAGACCTTTCCCTAGAAGCCAGCCAGTTGCTTTTTTATTGCAAAAGTGTGTTGAACGGGTGTAATTTTTTTTAAAACAAAATATCAAAGAAGGTTTGCTTATATGGAAAATAATTCTAAGGAAACTGAATAGGATGTTGCTACAGGAGCCCACATGGCAGGACTTGTACAGTTCCCAACTGTTTACAGAAGTCTGTGAAATTTTGAATTTATTTGTTTTTTAGCCATTTGCAGGGTTCTCGTATACAAATGTTCTCCTTTTGGGCGAGCAAGTGCATATGTTGACATGGATAAAAAACCAAAGTGTTCTGATATGCTTCTACCTTTTATTTTTATTGCATGTGGTAGAAATATTGAAACACGGAACAGAAGTAAAAAGGAAGCTGTTTTACACTAAAGAAATTAGCTGTGCATTCAGGAAAGAGACAGAGCTGCTTTTTTAAAAAATAATTTGTTTTTAACACACTTTTAATCCTGCCTAGCCAGAGAGAAGGAAAAGAGAAAAATGGTGACACAAGCTTATGTAAAGACCAGTTTGCCTAGCAAATATCACTTGTGTCCATGGGAGTGTGAAGGATTTGGTGCACTGGTTTCCAGTTGTTGCTGTGACAGCATGCAGGGACAGGCTGCGGCTCGTCATTACACAGGCAGAGCAGCTTCAGCCATATCCACTCCCCAACAGGGACTCCGTAAATGCAACTAGCATTTCAAAACCAAATACATCAAAGATTTGGAAGAGGCATTTGTTGTCTATCTGGAAGTTTAATTAGACACAAGTCAAATAAAGTCACTATCCATCTAGAGATTTGGAAGCACAAACCACCATACATTTTGTAACTGTTTTAGTGACTTAAAACCCTTAAAAAGAGTCGGGTGGCCCATCAGGCAGTGGACAGCATACACATTTTAGTAAATAGAACTGGTAGCAATGTGCTCATTCCCAGGATATTTTGGCACCACATGCAGAAATTAATGGCTTTACACTCTACTCTGTCTCAGTTCTAGTATTAAGACATGACAAGTTAGGCTTTTTATTAAATGTCATCCGAGTCAAATGCTAACATGGGAAAGCACCAACATGAAGCGTTCAGCACATCCTTCCTGTCAGAATCAATGACAGCTTTGTGAGTGTTTTATCTGAAGGAGGACATAGCCAAGCTGTGAAGGAAAACTATGTTAAAGTTTTGCTAAATTTTGTTTTATTTTTCATTTAAATTCTCAGAGGGCCTAGCACACAGAGCAAGTTTTCTTTCCTGCAAACCGGTCTGAGTGCATGAGGCCCCCCTAAAGATCTAAAAGGGAAAACCATGAAACATAAAGGTGATCAATGTCACAGTGGTGATGAGGAAAGCACTATGGGCTAGTTATGCAGTGAGTGCCATGATACAGGGGGAAGAGAGACAGACTAGTAGAAATCAGCTGGTATTCTCATCTGTGCATTACTTTAGATGCGTTGACAGAAGAAGACACGATGATTTATCTGGGAGAGTAACCTGGTAATAGATAGAGAACTCAACCTCATTAAGATAGAGATGCGTATGATATCCTTGAGGCAGGCAACACAGAATATAAAATATATCTGGAAGAAGTACTGTCAAATCATGCTTAAAGGGAGTCAAAAAAAGATATAATTGAAAATACTTTGATAGAACAGAGATTTGATAATGTGACCCTTCAGGCTTAAGGGTATTAAAATATGGTCTAAGATGTATGTTCTTTGTGCTAGCAAACCCAAAAGCCTTACACCTATTCATTAGATATTCCAGCAGATGTAGTGAATGCAAACTTATTGGGCCCTTTGAAGAAGCCTCTGACATGATGGGTTTTCTTGCTTCCCAAGAAAATCACTTACAGTCAGAAAAATCAACACTGATGTCTTAACACCCATTGGATAACAGTGTCATTGACCCCAAAGTGATATCACAAAGGCAAGGCTAGGTAAAGAAGGAGGGAAGAGGCATGCACATAGGAAAAATTGACCTGTTCTGGAACACCAGAATGGTGAGAGTCACAAGCCATTTTAGACCATGATCTATGCACATCAAGGGTTAACTTATTTCTGCAGCTACTGGCTGAAATGAGGAGAATAAAGTTGCTTCCAAAAAGACTGTGACTGATGAGTGTTGACCTTTGATGTTTGACTGATTTGATATTGTTTGCTGATATTTATTATTTAACATTTATTGACCAGAAGAGGAAAGAAAAAATGCCTGGCTGCTATCTCAAATTAGTGAATACTGTGGACTTCAGAAGGTATGAAATTTTGTGGAAACCAATCAGGCATTGGGCAATATTAGTAGATTTTCATGTAAAACTTTTTTTGGAAAAGAAACAGATTAATAAGGAGCAGGCATTATGGAGTTTAAAAATAAATTTCCTGTTATTAGAGTAGGTCACTATTACAGGATGTTTGCTATGTAGAATAAACCTTTGGGGATAGCAATCATATTGGACAGAGAGCAGATTGTGACAGCAATAATAAAGTGTACAGCACAACAGTGTGGGAAAAGCAGAAGAAAGAAAAAACTACAGCACTGTATATTCTTAACAGAGATTCACATTGAGATATAACTTTAAATAATTACAAGAGCCGAAAGTGTTTTCTCTTCTTTTCTGTACATTTCCCTTGTCTGCTAGAATGAAAAAGAAAACACGGTTTTATGGATTCATTTCATTGTACTTTATTTATTTCCTGATCCGTACAAGACTTAAAATCCATGTGCAGTAGTAACAAACACTACATGTCATGCTATTGATCAGTGCCAGCATATAAACCCACCAAGACAACAAACAAAATGCCAAGCCCCTTCTGGCAAAGCCTGAGAGGAAAGCTGAATTGGATGCCAGACCCTGAAAACATCTTGTTTGTTCTTGTTGAACATGGAAGACGAGACCGTGAGAGCTCCACCCTACCCGGCTGCCCCCAGCAACAAAATATGAGCACGGATATCTCAGCTGGCTTTTAATATCACTGCAGAATTGTTACCACGAGGCTGAGACAGTCACAGCAGAGCAGGACTCCAGCCATGCAGGACTTTAGAGAGCTATCTCTGCAGCTTGACTTGAAGCCAGATGCAAACAGGAAACCAGTACAGCTGTTTGTGTCTGCTGGTGTAGCTATTTTCTTTATCTGGGGTTTTATTCTCCATTCATCACCCCAGTTTCAGGGCACTTCTACTCACAGCATCTAAAACAATCATCTGCACCAACTCAAGTTTCCAAAGGCCTCTCAGAGGTGTCTTAGGGAAAGCACCATGCAGTAATCAGGTCTGGGATCTTGCAAAATCAAGACAAATATTGCCCAGTGTCACAGTTTTTATGTGACAGTTGTAAATGAGAAGAAGCCAGCTGCAGTGTCAAAGCCATCTTCAACACGTGACCTTTTGGACCTGATGTGTAACCACCGACACTCTTCTGTCATTCAGTGACACAGTCATGAAGTTTAATCACCTACCACCTCCTGGTATGGCATCAATGCCATAAACACTTTGTGGCTGTGACTTCGGCCTTTTTTCGTGAAGTCACAGGGGTTAGTGCAGTGCAGGACACTGTCTGGATGAAACTTTTGGAGTTCAATAATAAAAATTAATCAGGAAGGTCTGTGTTTGTCTTCTCTGGTGTGAGTTTCTGTCACCTCAGGCAATGCCTTGAGCAAATGGAAAAGGCAGGCATTGGTCATCACGTAAGTTCAATTAAAAAAAAAAAGTGCAGTTCTGTATTTCTGATTGATGGCAAGACAACTTAATGGTTCTGCTATCTCCCTTGGCACTTCCATTTAAAAGTAGCACTGTTTGAGCTATTTGAACTCTATTTACACAAAGCTGGATTGTGACTAGTCAACAGACAGGTGCTTAAAGTGAACGAAGGTCTGTTGGACAAAGCCTCAGCTCCCTGGCTTTGGCCAGCTATACAGATGCATGGATACAACTCAGTCCGAGGAGGAGATGGAGGAGCTGTGCTCTTCGGATGTTCCAGTGTCATTATTTCAGAGACTCTGAGCTGAGCAAGACAGCCCTAATGTCACAGCCTGTTTAAGGCATCTATTCCAAACCAAGAAAGAACCTCTTCACACACATACTCTGTCATTCTTGAGGTGTCTTGTGTTATTGCAAAACACTTCATTGCTTTTTCTTGACATAGGGTTTAGTGCTCCCACTAATGAAGCATAATCTCCACTTTTCCCAGAAATGTTTCCTTCACAGCAGGTTGAAACCAGTGTCATTAATTTCATACTAGGCCAGAAATCTATCTTTAAGAGGCAAATCCCTTGCTGATGGCAACACATCAAAGTACTGGTGCAAGAACAGGAGTCAGTGGGTTGGATTCTCCAGTCCGTCCATGATACTCTGTTTTTCTGGCACTGCATAAAAGCTTTAACTGGTTACTTGGCTTTAGTCCCCTTTGTAGGGTCCAGATGCCAAGGCCCTGATTGTCCCTGGGGTGTTACCAGGAGTGGGAGAAGTGGTCATGAACTCCACCTTCTTCCCAGTTGCCTAAGCCAGCTGTGCTAGTAATTTCTCAGCAGTATAAAACAGCCTGAAGCCTGCTTTGCTTTATGCCAAGGACTGGCGTAGGCAGTGCCCAACACAGGCAGAATAAACTGCTGACCTTTGCCATTCTGTTCTCATAACTTGCAAATGAGCGCAGCTTAGCTGGTCCAGGAGCCTGGCCAGCATGTGACAAAAGAGAATGAGGAGTTAAGTGTTCCCTTCCTCTCTCAAATATCTGAAATTCATTTGGCCACTCCATGGCTGGAAGCCACTGCACCTGTGAGTACATCCCAGGGGGTCACTGTGGCCCGTCTGCCTCAAAATGTCAAAAAAACCTCGGCAGATTCTACAGTGGGAAAGTGAAGAATAACAGAGTCTGCACCACTGGATTTTCATTTTGGATAGTAAAACACTATTTATTTTCCTTTAATTATAGAGCAATCATGCTCCTCTGAAACAGGGCTTGCAGATTTCACTATAACTTCTCTCTTAATTGGATGTTTGTGAATGTAAAGGTTTCTACCATGACTTGTGGAATGAAACAAAAACATCGTTTCTACATTAATTTAATTCTCTTATTTCCACCCATTCTCTCACAATCAGGTTTCCTTGATATGCTTAATCTTTTGCAATGGTTTCCATGGCAACTCCTCTTCATTGTGGTGCCACCAAGGACTCCTGTAATCAGGAAGTCCAACTTTGCCAAGGGATCAGTTTTTGCCTTTTCCCCCCAAGCTCTGCTGCAGCAGACCCTGGTGGCACCGCTGCTTCCTCCTGCCCACCCCACCTTCCCCACCGTCACACCCAAAGGCAAGGGCAGGAAACACACTGTGGGATGCTATTAGGGTTTTATGACTACTGTCACTGCCAAAGCTCCCTTTTCGAGCCCTGCTACACATTGCTGGCTACTGCTGCATTCACAGTAAATTCCCATCAGAAAGGTGAGGTACTCATAGGTATTTATCATCAGAAATTCAAAATGTTATCCTTGCTGTAGTGTCCAAACCTACAAAACAGCATGTCTACAAAGCACAGCATCAACCGTGTGGTGTTCCGTTACACAAAGCAGCCTCTTCTGTACAGCACAATACCACAGCTGTAGTGTACAGTACGTGAATTATCCCATACTGTACTGCACACAACCATAGCAGTAATATGGAGATACATAAATTAAGTCCTGCTGTACAGCACAAAATCATAGCTGTAGTATACAGCTGTATAAAAATAGCTGATGCCAGGCTGAGCTAGCTCCAGCAGTGTTTGGATTATACATTGCAAGAACTGTACTTTGTTGCTCTAATTTCCTTCCTACAATTTACCTCCCCCTCCTCCAGACCAACCAGCTCTGAGGAATGGACTGTGTGACTGGCAAATCAAACATTATTATTAATCACTGTAATTACTTTTCTTGGCCCAATTGCAGAGCCTGGGAAGCTAACCACAGTCTCTAGAGTGCAACCTTAACTACAACATGTTTCTGAGCCACCATTACCTCATTGTTAGTCATGTTTAACCAGAAAGAATTTTGAAACTTTTTTTCCTTGAAACCTCTCAAACCACGTATGCTGCACAGACCAGCGTGAGAATGTCTGCATATGTACCTCTGTGCTTCCAGCTAACCACTGACTTTGCCAAAACCTCAAGTGTCTAGTTCAGGCTGAGGGATTTTTTCTTCCCCTAGTTGCAAGTAGTGTGAATGGTCTAACCACAACAATGTTATAATTTTCTACTGCAAAGTAGATCATTCATGCTTTTTTTAAAAAACAATACTGTGTTGAGCCTATTGCTTCTGTTCAAGTCAAGTAAACATTTTGTTTGCTAATTACACTAGCTTTGAATGTCCACTTAAGGATAAATATCCTTATTTATAAAAGGGCCAGCTGGAGAGTTGGGTAGAGAGAAACCTCATGAAGTTCAACAAAGACAAGTGTAGGGTACTGCACCTGGGGAGGAATAACCTCATGCACCAGTACAGGTTAGGGGCTGACCTGCTGGAAAGCAGTTCTGTGGAAAGGGACCTGGGAGTGCTGGTGGACAACAGGATGACCATGAGCCAGCAATGTGCCCTTGTGGCCAAGAAGGCCAATGGCATCCTGGGGTGCATCAAGAAGAGTGTGGCAAGCAGGTCAAGGGAGGTTATCCTGCCCCTTTACTCTGCCCTGGTGAGGCCGCACCTGGAGTACTGTGTCCGGTTCTGGGCTCCCCGGTTCAAGAAGGACAGGGAACTGCTGGAGAGGGTACAGCAGAAGGCTACAAAGATGATTAGGGAGCTGGAACATCTTTCTTATGAGGAAAAGCTGAGGGACTTGGTTTTTTTTAGTCTGGAGAAGAGAAGACTCAGAGGGGATCTCATCAATGCTTACAGATACTTAAAGGGAGGGTGCTGGGAGGATGGCACCAGTCTTTTTGCAGTGGTGCCCAGTGATAGGACAAGAGGTAATGGGCACTAACTTGACCATAGGAAGTTCCATCTGAAAGTGCGGAGGAAGTTCTTTACTTTGAGGGTGGCAGAGCACTGGAGCAGGCTGCCCAGAGAGGTGGTGGAGTCTCCGACTCTGGAGACATTCCAAACCCACCTGGACGCCATCCTGTGCAACCTGCTGTAGGTGACCCTGCTCTGGCAGGGGGGTTGGACTAGATGATCTCCAGAGGTCCCTTCCAACCCCTGTGATTCTGTGATTCTGAAAATCACCTCTTCTGAAATGTGTCAGCTACATGATAACTAATTGATGACTGCAAGGTCACTGAATACAGAAGGAGACTTAAAAAACACTGTGCCTTGGCAGAGTGCCTGTTTCTCACATCTAATCACCAGCTTCTCATGTCCCGTGTGAGAAGCCAGGTTATGGTCCCAGCACTTGTCCCTTGTCACAGCTGTTCCTGCCCTGTCCCCTGCGCCAATCCGCACAAGCATGTAACTATCCCAAAAACTAACTTTTGTTTGCAGGGTTATTTGTCTCTTGGCTCAGTGAGTTGATCCAACTCACCTTCCCACCACACAGGTGCAAGGAACAGGAGTAAGTGTCCACGGGGAGTGAGGTGGAAGAGGCCTTTCCTTTCAGGCCTCATTTTATGCATTGTTTTTCTTACTGTATATACTATACTGTGTATTACTTAAAAGTAAACAGACAGTAAAAAGGGAAACTTTTGTGATGGCTCCTTCTACACCTAGAATATCAGAATCTTTTCTTAGATCAGTCTCATCTCCTTTCTGCAAGGACTCACAACACTGCTTTACGAGTAGGAATACATCTGCATTTTCCTACTGCACAGTGTGACCTGAGACAGAGGAAACACTGAAACCTGCATATGGCTTAAGCTAAATTTGTACCTGGTGTTGTCCATGTTATAACAGAAAAAACACAGAAGTATGGCAACATCACAGAATCACAGGGGTTGGAAGGGACCTCTGGAGATCATCTAGTCCAGCCCCCCTGCCAGAGCAAGGACACCTAAAGCAGCCCTTCACAGATACCCAATGAATGTGGTTACCATAGGGTTATGAAAGTGACCGGCATTTTTCAACCTCTGCTCTTCAGCTAACTGCTATTTTACAGGCTGAGTGGAAAGGGCTGATGATTATAGAGCCAGCTGGGCAAGGGAGAGGAAGGGAACAGCTCGGACACTTTTTAGCCAGGCTTTCTTAGCAACCATAATCAAGCAGGAGTGCTAGTTCTCATTGTCTTTGTACAGGCAGGGGTAGGCAGGTTGTTGTTAATTTCCAGCTACCTGCAAACACTTGAATTAAAACTCAGCAGCCACTGGATTTTTCTAAGGCTTGAGCAGTTGTCTGCGAACTCGCAAAGTGGCAGGTGGGTGCTGCAGAAGCAGAGAACTGCTTGCTGTCCACAGGTAAAAGCGTCTGGCAGGAGGGCAGAGAAAAGTCCCAGCCAAAGCAGCTGGGCAAGGAGGGAGAGCAAGAGCCGCTTAGCTCTCCCTGCGGCACAGCCTTGCACCCATGGCCGGCTGCCCTGGGGAAGCAGCCTGGGGCTTTGGAACAGTTTGAGTGGCAGAAGAGTCTTCAGCTTTAGGGCATGAGATGTACAAGAAATGTAGCCCATGTTACAAAAGAGTTACGAGGTGAGAAAAGGCACACAGTTCCGTGCTCAGCGTAGTGAAGTTATTCACATCACATGCTGAAGGTGCCAACCTTTGGTGTGGACTCCAAACGCAGGGCAAAAAGTTATCACAGTATCTCCAGTTACAGAGAGCTTTACTGAGCAATCAGCTTTTCAAAACCACTGTTCCTGCCATGCTTATTTATTCACCATCAGGTACAAATGGTGCCATGGTGGCATGGAATGTATATAAAAGAGTAGTAGACACTTATCCCTCAGTAAAAGAGGTGTATACCTAGGAGAGACAGAGCAGTAATTGTTCCTCTGTGTATAAGGGGCACTGAAAAGTCTTGGATTAATTATTGCCAAAGAACAGGTGAGTCCCTGGGAATAAGCTTGAAAGGAAGAACACTGAAGTAAGATTAGGACAAGCCTTTTGTGGCAGGGTTGCAAGCCAAAAATCTTGAAAAAAAAAAAAAAAGTATTTGGAGAAAATATCTCTTCATGAAAATGTACTCATTTTTGTCCAACTTAGATCTTATATTCAAATAATTGGTAGTTTTAGTTAGAAAATAATCCATGGGCTCTTTCTTGCCCTTCTTGGTTTGAAAATAGTGAAAATTTTTGTCAGTACTTAAATGGGACAAACAGATGTCCTAGAGTTTGACTTTTTGCAAAAACGTTGTAGACCTGAAAGTACAGTAAAGGTACTTCTAGCTTTGACATTTGATTTGCAGTTGTAAATATTAGCATTCAGCTTCTAAAACTTCAATGAAAACACCATGACTGCTTATATGAAAAATGTATTTGTAATTATTTACAGGCATGAAATTTTTTCTGCGAGAAGAGAACTCAATGCTGAAAATCTGAGCCTAGAACAATTAGTAATGAATGTTCCAGTTAATATTTCCCAAGCATTCCTCTGTTGCGGTGTTGGCCTAGCTTTCCACTTTTAACACTTGCATTTTGGATGAGGTACCTGCAGAAGAACATTTTGCTCTGAAATAGAACTTTTGCTATAGCACAGCAGAAGAAATCAACTCAGACATTTTTATGATCCCCAAATACAGAGAGACAGACTACAAATACAGCAGTAGTCATTCACATAGTCCTAGCTGCTGTTTTGGTTTGGTTTTCTGCCATGGCATAATAGGATCTTGCCCTTAGCCTTACCTCCCTGTCCCAGTTCCCTGGCTAACAAGGTCCCCAGCCAAGACCTCGACCATGGCTGGGGGAACATTCTGTGTTCAGACCTCTCTGTTTTGAAGAACACTCACAACATCCAATTCTTGACATATTTTTGCACTTCCCAAATCCTGAGATGCCCTCAGTGAGAGGCTACGTGCGTACATCTCATGCACACCTTTCTCTCCACTTTCCCTTCCCATTTTCCTTGAATTTCCTACTAGGGTAAGTCAATGGGAAGACTGACAGCTGCAGTAAAGTACATCACCAGATGAGATTGTTCCTCGTTTGTTCTTCTTGCAGCCAGCGCTGCTGTCATGTTAGCTGTCCTCTGTATATCTCCAGTGAAGGCACGAGGGAAGCTGCGGGCAACTTATGCTGCAATCTCTCCTTTCCTCCAAAAATGTCTTTTTCAGCAGCCCTCTGCAGGGAAGGAATTCAGCCCATTAACTAATTTATCAACATTTACATTACAAATATTAGCTAATTAAATAATACTGCTTCTTTACCATATACTGCATATCTTACTGCATATCTTACTGCAAAGCTTTGCTAGCTGGATAAAATCCCTCAAAGGGGCTAAGGAGTTTAGCTTTCCAGTCACTCATTCCATTTGGTGTTATCTATGTTTATTTTCGTTTCTCCACCTACAGATATACAAAGCAATGAAAACAAGCTGCAAATCCACATACTTGCCTTTGGAGTCTTTGATCCTTAAGACAAATGTACGGTTATTAAACAGTTATCAGACACTTACAATCTAAGTGTTGCTAATGGATTTTTTTTCTCCTTCTCCTTTCCCCTCTTCATAATTTATGCAACATTTGCTCACAGGAGTGCAGCTCTGGCTGATGCAGCAAGTAACTTACCTGAAGCAAAATAATAACGGACCTTTGGGGAGATCCCACCATGAAAGGAGCCAAGATTAAGGAAAGCAGAAGTTTAGAAAGCTGGACTGAAACAAATCCAAGCAAAACATGCATACACCAGCTACTTCGTTCCAAAGGAGGCAGGTGGCAGGCTTATGTCCTCCTGTTCTACAGCTACCCGTTTCCTTTTGTGGTCATTTTTCATATGAGTTGCTTCCTTTTCTTGCAAGCCAAAATCTGAATATATACTTTCTGTACTGTGCTTGCAGTTTCCAACCCAGCTTACACATAAAATAATTCAACCGCAGCTTCCTACATTCCAAGTTTATCTTGCTTCTGCAATTGCTTTCCTCTCCTCTCTTTTGGATACTTCAGCATCAGGAGGATGTGGGCAAATCAAAGGGAACTGAGAGAAAACAAGCTGAAGGAGTTGAGAATCTGAATGAGGTCACATTAAAATCTGGGTAAATTATGACATAGGGGAATGTGGTATCTGTCCAATATTCATTTATTTGGCATGAAGCAACAATTGGAAGATTCCATCCTGGGCTAAGAGTGTCTTAGCATGCAGTACAACTGAATCACAGATGTATTCAAACAATCAGTTCAGGAGAGCTCAGTCAGCCAGGCACATACAAAACCTTTCTTCTGCTTCTCCAGTGCCTGGGGAAGACGTATTTATCTCTTTTTTTAAATCCTATCAAACAGGTCTTCTTCAATGTGGCCAGAGGTGACCAAATTCAGACTATTTCAGACCATAGGAAAATGATGTGTATTGGCATTTGAATGTAGCAAACATTCAGAAGGGAAAACAAATATTGAATGTAGTAAATGAAGGTATAGCTGGGGCTAGACTAAAGAAAAAAAAAAATCTCATGAGAATATCAGAAGCCCAAATCTTAATGATGAGATAATTATCAAGCAAACCTACAGCTTGTCATGAAAATATTTTAAACCAGAAAATTTTAAACTAGAAAAACTGGAATCATAAATACAAGGCAGGATTTACTATTACTTTACAGTTATTACTATTTTTTTTAACAGCACAAAGAGAGGGCAGTGTGGAAAAAATACAATTGGTCAGAATGATCATGCAAATGACTACTCCATGGGCAATACAGTATAAGGTTCATAATCTATCAAAGGACAAAGTCAATGCCTTAAAAGTTGTGTTTAGTTCTAGTTCATTGATTTTATTATGAATGCATAATAGCTGGGGCAAAAATAGCTGAGATGTCTTCAGACAGAATATTTTTTGGATATATGTGTTCATCTCCTAGGACAAGGAAGCCACAGTGATATTGTAGTTATGGGTTGTGTAAACCTTGTTCAGCTTTAGGATACACACTATACACTTACTTAGTTGGATAATAAAAAGATGCATCATACTTGTGAAAAATACCTTTTACTTTAGCCTAGAGAAAGATTCACAAGAACATACTTTCAGGTGATCTTGCAAGTACTCATGTTGCATCTGACTGATAGCTCCTGCTGCCTTATATATTAAGGCAGTGTCATTTCAGCACAGACACATTAAGGAAGAAATGAGTCAGATCCAAAAAAAACCCAAACCAAACCCAACTGTTCCATGTGTTGCAGAGCTAGTGAAGGCTTTTTGCCTTTGGATATGTATGTTCTTTATCATCACCAGTAACTCTACGTGTCTGCCTAATCTCCCACCTGCACGTCTCTAAATCTTACCCGCATGTGCTGGGCCAAATCACTAGTGTAGTATCTCCCAATACTTCCATACCATATCCCCACATTAGCCACAGCTGCCTTCAATGTCCCAGCACCTGCTGAGCTCCCCAGTGCCTCCAGAAGCTTTCCTTATCCTCTCTGCCCCCTATGATGCTGCTGGGTCTCTCCATCCTTGCCTCACAAAGTGGGGATTTGCCTTTCTCATCCCCTCTACAACAGCCTGAGATATTTCCTCCTATCACAAAGTGGCCTTTGCCAGACCTTGCCACCAAGCAAGGGATGGAGGGATTGATAGCGCAAGGCTTCATACTCATTCACTGTCACCACCTCTGTGGCCAGGAGCCCAGAAAGGCAGGATGCGTTTCTCGCTGCCATGGCATAGTTGTGAGCAGGCTGACCAGGACAGTGGGGATGGAACTCTGTCTCCTGAATAAGATTTTTCTACATTGGTAGACATAAAATTTGTATGTGTTTGATATTTGTGAGACATTTAATCCTTTGTCAAATTTGCTAAACTTTCATCACAGCTTCTACAATTCCTGGGGGAAGACAAAAGGTGACAGACAGACAGATGGACACAAAGGAATAGCACTGTTGTGTACACCTCATTTCCTTAGACAACGAGGGTAAGAACTCAGGATTTGAAACAGCAGCACTGACCCTCACAAAAGCAGTTACTGAAACAATATAGGAGGTTGCTGTACAAATTTCTGGCTTCCTCATCCCTATTTCTCAGAAAAAAGGTTTTCTTCCATAATTATTATTGTGCTTGCTAGACCAAAATATGAAATCATATTCCTCTAATCCAACTTATCTGGACATCATTCTCTCCTTATCTTCTTTTTCTCTACTGAAGGAACTGTACAGATACACCCACGCACATATATAAAATGCATGTGTCCCACCTGCTTGGTCAGTAATTTAGCATAGTTAAGAACTAATTCAAGATATTTTTTTTTCCCAAGGAAAGCACAACTATTTTCACCAGCAAAAGAAAAATTAAAATAATCCAAGTTGGCAATTTAAAGTTATTACTGGATTCATTAGAGCTTCAATATCCTACCTACTGCTGAGCTGCTGACAGGACGAGATTTAGCTGAAATCAGTGGATCCAATTAGAGCCAGGGGTCCGCACATTGAGCACTTCCAGAGTACAAATTATTGGTGACATTTCTAAACAGTGATTGACAGCTGAAGCCAGTACCCGTTTCCTACACCGCTTTGGAATGTCATTATGAGAAAGAGTGGACTTTGTAACCTTTCCATGGTACTAGCAAAGAAAATCAACTTCCAGTTTTTTGCTCTCCTTCATTTTTGAGCATAGACTTTTTTTTCTGGAACAATTGGACACTCCCAACATAACTTGGGATCCTAATTTGTATTAAAATTTACCATGGCTGCGATCACAAAGGGCCACCCTCAGAGCTGGGGAATGTTCTATTTACCTTTGTGCAGAAGCAGCAGCCTACTACACAGATACTAATTGCTACTTAGTCTCTATTATCAACCTAATATTGTAAAAAAGAAGAGTGGTGATGTTGTGTATTTATTCATTGCCCTCTTTTATACAATGACTTCTCTGGAATGTTTTTCTAATCTAATTAAAATTCTTTTTGGTATGTCATCTATTAGCCCAACTGATTCCCAATTATATCTCCCTACAAACCTTGCTTCTGCTAGAATATTATAAGCACATTCCAAATATAAATAATTTTTAAGACAAGCATGCCTTTCTTATCGTAGGTTGTATGTTATCAACTGACTCACAGCTCACGTTTGATGCTGCAATCACTTTGCTTCCAGCATCTGCTCAAGTATCAGTCCTTCTTGTTGCTATTGCAAGGGAACAGATTTAACTATCTTGGATGTTATACATGGTCAGATAAAGAGGTGCGCATGTATGAGAAGTCAAGGTCAATTATCTCAGTGTGGTTTTTCTGTTATTGGTATAACAAATTGTTAAAAATGCAGGGCCTGATCATCTAATTATCTCGTGTGCAAAAATCACATGGACATCAAAGTGAATTAGTTCAGCACAGAGAAGGACTGCAAGATCAGGCATCTAGCAAAATGTTTAATATTTCAAGTGTATCATTCTTCACAATGCCACACTGTCAAAGTAAATGAAGCAGGGTAATGTACATTGGGAAAAAAAAAAAAAAAACCCAACCAATTCCATTTTCATCTTCCCCATATAAATAAATACAGAAGATTCCATGACGTGAAAGAAAGCCCTGAGGAATAAAACCTGATTAGTAAAATTTTGCCTAGGGTGTTGTAATAGACACCCCAAAATACATGTTGAGTAGATGAGTTTCCACTGCATTCTTCATTATAGCTGCAACTGGCTGAATTCTTCATTAGAGATAACACACCCAGTGAATTTATCATAATATTATTTATACAGTAGGAATGATCACCTGAGGCTGATGGCATTTATTTGTGTTCTCCACTGTATGAACAAAATCTTATATAGCAGGATCATTCATATTTCCCATTTGCAAACTGGTCAATAAAAATAACAATTTTGTTCAATTCATTTATTAGTTAAGAATAAGGTAGAGATTTTCCAAATGACAGTTTAGACAGAGTATGAATAATTGTGTTTATTTACACTGAGCTTTACAATACTTTCTGGTCAAATCTGCAAATAAAGTCTCATTCTGTCTGAGTCCATGACAATCTCATTCTTTACAACTATAAGCAAAGCAAAAAAGTGGTTCTAAGTCACATCAACTGTAACAGAAACTCAAGGTAAGATGCCACTACCAAAGACATAATTGAAAACCATCCAGAGGGGCTCAATAAACCTCAAAATATAATTCTGCTGTCAACTGTTTGCCCCAAGGGAAGTTGCATCCTTCACCAACAACACAACTGTGGGAATCTCATGTCAGTCATGCACAGGAGTCCTATGGTACCGCAGGAAATGGTTTTGGAAAATTGAGTTAGTTTACTCCTAAAACACATTGCTGTAGTAGTCCTAAAGTGTCCTCAGCATACCAGCACAGTCTTTGTGTATCAGCCAGACCAATGATCCCGTCAGTGGAACAGCAATATTGATCAGAGCTCTAAGATGTGGTAGGAAATTATCTTCATGTTTAACTAAAGCCCGATTCACCACCTTCTTCCCCGCTTTTAAAGATCGGTGGCTTGGTTCCTCTGACCTAGTGGGTCTCACAAAATGGTGTGTTCTTCAGTGTCCCCTCCGTAATGCTTTCCATTATACCCTTCAGATACAGCGGAGAAGAATGCCTGTGTTTTTGTCTTCAAGCTTTTTGCAGGTTTGCCTAATTCCCAGTCTTTTCCTTCAACATGGAATCATTTCCTTCCTTATTCCCTTAAAGACCCTCACGTCCACACATTCCTGGCTTGCAGATCCTGGCTACAAAGATCTCTCACATGATATTTGACTGTAATCTGCTCTATACAAATATCCTGAGAGAGAACAGAGGGAGGCCACCAGAATCTGCTTGCTCAATATCCACCATTCCATCTGGGATGCATAAAATTCCTAAACAATATGTTTTGTTGCCTAAAGATGCTTTCAATCTTCCTAGTTGTAGCTGCACTACTGAGTAAACAAGTACCTCACTGCCAAAAATCCCAGCCAAAAGTAACTGTCCCATATACTCTTGGTTGAGCTTGGACCAAACAGTGGCCTGAGAACTCTAATGCTGCGCTCCACAACATCTGACCACTGCTGCAGCTTTCGGAGGATATGTCTGTTTGATTATATGTTTCCCTTGTCAAACCCCTCTAAGATTTGGATATCTAAAACATATCTGGTATCACAAAACTCAATATCCTTATATTATGTTATGTTACTCTACCATATATTATGGCTAAACAATTACTAACCCCCAGAAGAAATACCTGCCAAGCTGCCCATAGGAAAAGAATACTTTTCTATAAACAGCTCTTTTCTCATATTCTGTCACATTAGAGTGGCTGCACAACAGAGTCTCACTGCAGAGCTGTGCTGGAGGCATTTGGTTCCTGATCTGACTGTGAAAATTGCTTCCAGCAAATTTCTGCAGTCTCTACCCTTTCTTCTCCCAGGAACCATCCGTGTTCACCTGGGCAGGCAGTGGCATTGCACCCAGAAGACAAGAATGAAAGTGAGAAAACATCCTTTGCTGACTTCCTTCCTTCGCCTAACCCATCCCAGAACCTACTATTCTTATTGTAAGAGCACATCCCTGCTTCTGATCCAGGCAATGGAAATAGCTGCTAAACCTTCCTCATTCTTCTGGAGCCTTCTGCACCAAGGCTGCATGTACAGAAAACTAATTCTACTCTATGATAGGAATCAAGTCCAGAGGACCAAAAAGATGTTCTCTTCCTTCAGCTTCACTAAGCTCTCAAAATACTGGGCCAACCTTCATCTGCTAGATCCTCTTTCTCCTTCCAACATGAGAGTTCATCTTTCCAGTACGCGCACAGGAAACCACATTCAGGTTTAAGTCTCTGCTTATACCATAGAGACACTGTTACTGCTCCCATGGTCCTGTTCTGCAGTCTTCTGAGAACAGATATGAGCTCACGCTGTCTGCACTCCAAGACAGCTGCTGCTGCTACTGTCTTTTTTTATAGCAGAATGTATTTGCTTGGCTTCGGCACTGAACTAGCCACATCCTCAAAGCTTACAATCATGTTGGAGAAAAAACAGAGCTTGTTCCCACAGACCTGCAAAAGATATTCTTGGAAATACTCTTCTGATCTACTCATTCTCCCATGCTCTGTTTTCCTCAGTCTGTGTTTTTCTCCTGACAGTTTCATAACTCTTGAGTGGGAAACCTCCCAAGTCCTGACACCCTGATTCCAGCTCCAGTATTTTTCCCAGATATTGTACAAACCAATGCCACGGTAAATGGGTGTGTGGAAGTCCAAAGACTTTTCTGCACTTCCTTGCTCTAGGCAATGTATATAACAAATAAAATCTGCTTCTCCTTGGAACTGCATTAGTGTTGAATGTTTCAGAGCATTTCAGTGACCAGCGCCTCGGTGTTGTCCTCGCACATTCTTCTTTCCTTTCAAAGCAATGTAGGCAATTGGCCTTAAGAAACTGTAGTCCCTATTTAGCAGTCTGCCACATCCATAATGTCTCTCCATCCCAGGACTCTGAGGTTCCTGCACACTGTGCAAAAAGGGGAGGATGTACTCTTCTCTCTTGCTCCAGCACTGACACTCAACAGACTCTTGTAAGCACCGATGCAACTCAGTAACTAAGGAGAAAATTAAGTTGGCCAAAGAAAAACAAAAATTTTGTGGGGGCTTAGCAAGTTAAATCATCTCAGTGAAGAGCCCAGTGGATGCCTGAGTTAGTGCAAGCTGGGGAAGAGAAAGGGAAGGATGCACAGGGCACAGGTGAGGCTCAGCAGCAAGAAGTAGGGAGAACAGTGAAGAGGACAGGGAAATAACACATCCCTCTTGCAGCAGCAGGAAGCAAATAGGCCAGCTCAGTTGTCCTCTTATCTTCCCCTCTAGATGCATTTTCA